>VZTL01076441.1:258-11948 GCA_013400535.1 Scopus umbretta
AAACAATAACTGAAGTGGCCAAACAAGAAGGGACTTGTGAAATAATTAATTTCAAAATGTCCAACCTATTCCTTCCCTTAGCTTTCATACCCTTTTGAGGGCAAATCTTTGCTGAAAGATTTTTACATGATATGTGAATAGATTATGCAAGAGAGACAGGTATACGTTCTCATATCTGCATCAAAATGGGTGTTGAATCTCATTTCTAATACTTGCACTTGAATGAGGGTCTGACAGTGGTGGAAATCACAGTTTTGTTATATTTCAGAAGAAACAGAATGTAAAACAATCTGTCATGAAAGCTTTCTGCAGAAAATATGGTTAATGATTTCAGAAAGTCCAATTAACAGGTATAGCACTAGATGTCAAATTCTGATAAATCTCTATTGTAGTCTTTGTAGCAGTCACTCTGGTTTAGATTATCTGAGCATCTGCCTCATGGTTTTGTTACCACGTAATAATCAATATTTGTCATTTTCTCAGAAGACATTCTTTCCTTTGAGATCCTTTGCAACCTTACAGACATATTAGCTTGCTAGCATTAAGGCCGTCATTTTAGATAACAAAAATCTGGGGATCTTACTAATTCCAGCTCTTTCTTTCTTTGCCAGACAAGATAATTTTGCACTACACCCTAGGGCCAGATTCTGATCTCATCTGTGCCAGTGGAGTTACCTGATAGTTTTTGGTATCAACAGCATTATAATAGTACAGATCTTCCTTAGCTTTCAGAGCCCTCTAGAGTCCAGCTAGCATGGAAACCCATACTAAATTCCTACAAAGCTACCAGGTTTAAGGTTTATCGATGCTATGGCTCATTTATATTTTTAGATTTAAAATGCCACTATCTTTTCATAGGATGACACTGAGAGGTTCTTCAGTGGAGCCTGAAGAAAACTTCCAGATTTTGTGATTTCAGTGTAAATCATGACATAAATATGTCTACACATGCTTTGTAGTAGATAGGTCAGACGAGCTAGATGAAATTTGAAGTAAATATACAGGAAGCATCAGACCAAGCAGAGAAGTTCATAAGTCACCCAGACTGGATGGCATTCACCTGGGAGCTCTGAGGGAACTCAAATGTGAAATTGCAGAACTGCTGACCAAAGTACACCAGCTACCACTTCAAACACCCTCTGTGATGGAGGCCTTGCTGAATGCCAGCATAACTCTCATATGCTGCAAAGTTTCTAGAGGGTATCCTGGAAACTGCAGGCTGGCTAGGCTGACCATTCCTGGTAAAATGGTAGACTCTGTAATAAAGAGTGAACACCTTGATTCTGTAAGTGAACAAGGTCTTTTGGGAAAAAGAGGCATCAGAGCTTCTGGGAAGGGGAGTCTAGGGTCACTGATGTGTCAGAGTTCTGTGGGGGTGTCAACAGCGTGTGGATAAAATGAGTCCACTGGATCATGTATTGGGGTTTTCAAAGAGCCTTTGGGAAGTTGCCACACCAAAGGTTACTAAAGAGGCGAGGTTGCAATGGAATTGGAGGAAAAGTTGCTTTATGGACTGAAAGCTGATCAAATGGTGGCAGGATGCAGAAGGTCGGGCTGATGGTCACATTCAGGGTGGAAGCAAGTCAGGAGTAGGGTTCCAGAAGGACCATTGCTGGGACCAAAATTATGCTACATCTCTATCATTACGCATCAATGACCTGGTGGAAGGAGTACACAGTGAAATCTCTAAGCTTGTGGATGATGCCAACTTCCTTCATTTAGCTGAATACAATATCAACAGCATAGACCTAGTGAAAGGACAAAAGGGTGGCAGTTGAACTTCAGTGTAGCTAAATGTAAAGTTGTGCCTACAAGGAACAATCATCTAAACCATGCCTAATGTGCTGAACGTGCTGAACTTGGAAATGGCAATTACTGCTTAGGAAATAGATTTTGGAGTCATCATTTTCCATCTTCTGAAATTGTTACTTCAATGTGCAGCGGCAGACAAAAAGGCCAAATAAATTATTGGCCATTATCTGGAAAAGTACCCACACAGACCTTGAGTACTGTGTATTGCTCTTGTGTCCGTGTTTGTAGGATGTAATGGCGTTAGACAATGTACAGAGATGGCAACTAAAATGATGAATGGGATGGGGTAGCTAGCTTATATGAATAAACTAAAAAGGCTATGACTTTCTACTTCAGACAGCTGGTCTGAGGGGGCATATGTTAGAGGTTTACCAAATCATGAAGGTGGTAGAGAAGGTTAAAGCAGAACTGTTATTCACCAAATCCCACATTACTAAAGCTGCAGGACCTCACAAACCCAGCTTTAAACAGATAAAAGGAAGAACATTTTTCCATGTCAGCTAATAGAACATGTTGCAAGAGGAGGTTGTGGAAGGAGACAGCATCAGGAGATGCAAAAGAGGATGAGACAGACTCGCACACAGCTGATTCAACCACAAGCAGACCCTAAAGGGACCAGGTGAAGCTGTAATCCGCAATAACCCCAATGCAACATTTTGGAGATTTGGGTAGGAGGAGGACAGGGACTACAGGAAGTGACCAAGCCTGTGTGCTCTTCTTCTGAACATCATCCCTTATTACCACTCTTTTTGCTGAATTCTCTGACCCTTAAAATACTTTGAAATCCTTTCTGGGACTTTGGTGAGAGATAGAAATAAAGTGGTTAGGGGCTGCAATGAACAGAATAAAGGGAGGAGGTGAGAATCAAGGGGGAAAAAGTAATAGAAGAACCCAGAAAGCTAGAGAGAAACACCAAGCACAACACCAAGTAGGTACCCTGACAGTTCCTACTGTTCTTTGAAGACACTGAGGGAACAAGTATGTGCTGTCTAGTGGTGCCCTCTTCCCTGGGACTTCAGAAGGATTCAGAAGGGAAAGCGGTCCAGCAGTTCCCAACCTCCTGCTAACAACGTCAGAAGGCAGTTGATGAGAGCTTGCAACTTGTTGGATGAGGATGGATGAAGATGGTGTAAAGAAAAAACATGAGGGGAGAACTGCAGCCAGGACTTCCATATGAGGTTCTGGAGGAGCTATGAGAGGGATTTTGATGTGAAACACTAGATGTACATGTGTACATGCAGAAGGTGCACAAGTCAAGGGACTCTGCAAATATGCCTGTGTACATGGCTTCATATAGTATTTTCCAGTTTATGTCCCCATAACCAAGAGATTAGCTTTAATATTCCATCCCACATTAATCAGACTGCCTAAAAATCCCCTGCTAAAAATAAAATGGACATGTTATGAACAACATGGCAGGGTCCTGAGTACATCATCCATCTCTTATGTGCCCCTATCTGCCTCTGACCATCTTTCTCTGTAATGCTCCTCTGCAACCTCTTCCCCTCCCAGGTATGACACAGCTATATGACCTTGGACCAGACTGCTGTGACAATGGCTAAGCTGTGAAAAAGAGCTGTGGGAAGTCCTCATCCACGGCGTCCGTTCATGTATCCTCTATGCTGTGGTTTGGGAGCTTCATTTAAGCCCAGACCCTTGCTCAAGCTATATTGTAGTAGATATGCTGTGCCTGGCCTTGTACCTTGCTAATCCTAGCCTTGCCTTACTGCCTTCACGTCTGGCTTGACCTCAGACCTCCCTCACCACTACAGACTTACCTGGCAACCACTGGTCTGCTGGCTGCATGTGTCCATCATCACCAGATCAGCTCTGCACTTCTTGCTTGATTACTGTGGGCCTGTGCCCCTTGATAGTGAGGACACTGCCTGTGCCTACCTTGTTGTGACCCTTGGCTACCCACCTGCCTTGCAGAGCGGGCTGCTCTTGCTGCTCCCTGGCAGGCAACACTCACCTACAGCAGTCACTACATTTACTTTCTTTTAATTACACAGTGTAGAGTGGAAATTTGTGACTGACATCAATAGAAACATCATCCTGTTTTTCTTGTAGGTCCTTATAGGACCATGTTTTTAACTGGCTCACCATTAACTTTGTTTTTCCCATATTTCAGTTACTTAGGTTAAAAGCAATGCCGTTAAAAGGCTGTAGGTTGTATGAATTGCTTCACAATAAGACAGACTGAAGCCCTGCAGCTAAAGATTCGAGCTTTGTCTATGCTTTAAAGTGGAGGAAGTATCCAGACAGGAGTATGTGTAGCTGTGCATCCTTAGGGCTTTTTTTCTCCCATTGACATTCATCTGAACAGCCACTAGCTATCTCTCCCCAGTTCCCATTCAGAGTTAGCTATGCCTAGGCTCCTGAAACTTCAATATATGGCCAGTTTGTTTCAGACCATGAAACATTGTATCAATAACAGTAAGAAAATAAGGATTCTGTCTGAAGTTTAGCAATATACCAGGCTGACCCAAAGTAAGGAACTGCAATTGTCTTTGCATTATTTTGAAAAGAATAAGGAATAAACGGTATTTTTTTGATCACTGGACTAAGTCTGGTCTGTTTTGGCAGTCCATCTGGAGGAAATATTATAAAATGGCATTGTCCTGGAAAGTGCAAAAGAAGTACTGACCTTGGGTCACTTTCTGTCAAGCTTGAAAAATACTCTTTGTTGTTGCCAGTGAATACTGAGAACAATATGAACAAAGAGAATATCACTTACAAGATGGTGTCAAACTGCATCAAGCAAAATAACCTGAAGGAATACCTTCATGTTATATTATCACATCTTTCAGCATGCGTTACCTCTTGCATTTAGAAACAGAGGGTTTATTTTTCTTCTCGGCGTGAGGAAAAAACCACCACTGACAGCCCTTTGTGCTGAAGGTTACATTATTAATGAGTGTTGGGAAAGGGAGGAACTTTATATAAATACACTATCATTCCAGTTAAAAGAAGGTGCAGAACATAGTGTTTGAAGACAGAAAAAATGGGGTAATTGATTTCTTTAGGATCTTTAAAAATACACATACATGCATGGAACCAGATCTGACCTGAATTATCAGCAGTGTTAACTTAGAATAATTTGGAAATCCACTGGAATTATGGAAACTGCAAAGCATTTATACCTCAGATCAGAGTATGTACGAGCATGAGCACAAGCAGGAAAGTAGTGAAAAAACACTTCTCCTTCTTATTTTGAATCTGAAAAAAACTTGTAAGAATGTAGCAGCTACAAAATTACAAAGGAGCAAAACCTCTTTCAGAAGTTATGGATTTAAATTCAAGGTGAGTTGTAGAGCCCCAACCTTGCACTTGTGGAGTGCGCAGCATTACCCTTTCCTCAAAGATAGCTATGGTCATACAGAAATGAAGGTTCATCAGGAGTTTCTGGGTGCAGAGGCGAACACAGTCACTCTTTTTACATGCTGCTCTGCATTCAGACAGCCAAGGCAGAATGTTGGTTAGGGAACCCATATTTGTGTATTCACCACTCATGGCATGAGTATGTCCAAACATTTTTTGATACAGCTCACAGATACAGTGACTTGTAGATATTCTTTACATGAGATATATCTGACTTGCTCTTAGTCACGTGCTAGTCATAATACCAACTTCCAGTGAGAGGTGTATATCTAAAAATATTTCAACATGGGAAGTAGGCATAGGATTTTTTAAGAATTTATAGCACAAATAAAATTGCCAACTGGAAAAGTAGTTAACTTACGTTACCTGTCACTCCATCCTCCCTTCTATACCCAACCATTTGTAAAACCTACTCGTCGGATTATCTATTACATTTAGATTATTAGAGATCTAGGATAAAGAAATAACTTTTATCATATCTCTTGACAACACCTAGTTCAACGGGATCTAATGTGGAACAGAACTGCAAGATGCTGCTGTATGACAAATTATAAATAATTAATCGTACAGGTAAAAGAGACCTGTTAATATTTTCTTCTCCAAGGATACCTCAACTGTGTTACAACACAAAAAGTGCTGGGACACCTATTCCATCATGCCATAGAGAAAGAGAAGGTTGTTATGAACTTCAGATTTCTTGAAATAATCCTTTTGGGCATCAGAGCTCATAAATTTGGGACATGCAACCTAATCTCCCTACCTGCTAATATTCTCTAAAGAACATTTTGATCTGCTTTTACCTTAAAAAGTGGTGAGTTTAGACCATTCCTTTGCAGTATCTTCTAAGTCTCACTAGTAGGAAGACTCCCCTGATATTTGGCCTAAATTTTGCCCTTTCTTAATTTAATTTCTTCTGTTTCTAAACCCTTGAGTCCCTCCATATAACTCTTCTCAATAGCTGTCATTCCTCTCCAGATGAATTATTAGGCAGCATTGTTTGACCCTCTCTGTGTGATTTTTTTATCCTTATACCTCTAAGCATCTTTCTTTCCCCACTCCCCTGTGATCATCTGTATTGCTACCCCTTCCAAATTAACACTGTCTGAAAAAACACATTTCCATGTTGTTTGCCCTGTGAAGGACATTGCAAAGGCATGCAATATTTAACAAATATTGCACATTCTTTCTCTTTGTCTGATTGGTATAATATGACTCCCTGGATGAGAATGACGGGCTTTCTAAGAGCAACTGACACAAATGCAGGGAAGTAGGCAATGGTAATAAACACCTCCCATTTTTACCAGTATTGAAGTGGCAGTCTAAGTAGGAAAAGAGAATCTCAGACATCCATTTGGGGCAGGTTAAATAAAAGGATACCCCAGGGCCCTACACTCAAGCTTAGTAGAGCATTATCAAACATAAAGCCAGTCTTGAACACTGAAACCCTCCTTCTTAGAAATCATGATAAATAAGCCTCAGGTGCCTAACACCAGTCTCAGAGTATAGGCATTTATCTCTTGTTTCATTTCCATCTTTAGTGGTACTGCACTTCATTTTGAGACTTAATTGTAAGTATAACATTTCTCATGAAATTATTATATGCAGAAAAAGTCCTGCATTGCATCTGTCATAGTCTTCTCATTTGGTAATTCTGTCAAAAAGTAATGGCAAGAGTTTCTTTTTGTAAGCTGTGCTTATTCCTAATGCCTCTGCTATCTTCCAAATGGCTAGAAACTGTTATTCATTCCAGTATTTTAAAAGGGATTGAAGCTAGACTTTCTTGACAGTAATTACTACGATCTTTCTCTTTTTGAAGGCTGACACCACATTTCTTTTTTGTTATCTACCAGTACTTCTAGCCCAGTTTCATTTACGAGAGCACAGTAGCAAGAAGAAGAGAATTATAAAGACTGAGATTCAAGTGATGAATTCCTGCTGCAGGAGAGCTGCCAGAGCTGTGCTGGGGCGGGAAGGTAAGTTCATCTGCCACACCATGAAAGAGTCCTTCTCAGGTACATGACAGTAGAAACTGATGTAAAAGGCTGTGCATGCACACTGAGCCTTTTCATCTGACTCTTAATGACCAGTTACAGTCAACTGTCATGTCAGCTTATTTATAGACCCTAGTTATGGTTTCTCAGAGATGCAAAATTGAAGTTGTATGGTGCACAGGAAGTAACAAAAGTCATTCAAAGCACTATCCAGTTATCCCAGGATGCAGGATAATCACAGGATTTCAACTCTTGGTCCTTTTCAGTTTCTGGTCCATAGTTGATATGCCTTTTCTCTGGAGCGCTTCTTGTGGCAGGTCTGTTTTAACCTGCAGTTGTGTTGAACTAACTCTCTGCTTTCTCTCTTTGCTGTTATACTTTCATTTCCACCCACTCTTCCTCCAGAACAGAATGCTGTTTTTCCATCATTAGACACCTTGCCCTACAAGTGTATGCTTTTACAGATCAGTTGGTGATCTATACTTTGGGCTTTCTTGTTCAACAAATTTCTGTACTTCTTGAATTACCCATGAGCCACATCCCTCCTCCTGTATTTTGTCTTTAAATCACACAGTTCACCCTTGCCTCCAGGTCTAGCCCTAAAACTTAATTTCTGTCAATTCTTCTATAAGATGCTTCACAAAAAAGTAGGTTCCACCACATGATCACTGAAGGAGAACACCTACTTTGGGATGTCTGTATCCAGTTACAGTATCTTTACTGTCTACTCCATTATTGCAGTCACCACAGCTGCTGTTTCAATAATCTTTTTTTTTATTATTCACTTTTAAAGAAAATGGATAAATCCTTCCTAATCCTCAACTCTTATTCTTTGGTCACTGTTTGGGAGGCTTGTGAGTTTTTGCCTTAGTTTGATTTATTTCCCTAATTATTCTCACCACTGAAAATTGTGATCAAAGGTCTTCCTCACATATTTAGCTGGCAGACCTCTGCACTACTTATAACACACAATACCTGACTAACCAGCAAGCTACCAACTGCAGCAAACTCACTAGCACACACAGGGAGAAACTAACTTACCAATCACAGAACAAGGATTATCTTTTTTTTTCCATAAAAGATAAGGAAATTCAAAGTCCAGCTTTTCTATTGTGTTTGCTGACCCTTCTATACATCAGCTGTCTGGCAGTTGGTTTCTCTGTATTACAGTTACCTGAATTATCCTTACAAATAATCACAAGTCACTTCTGCCTAATGCTGACAATTGTTTCTGCTTCCTCTGTGCAGCAGAACTCATCCTCGCCCTGCTTCCATACTGATACTCAACACATTTCTGGATTTGAGCAACTCTACCTTGTGAATCCAAATGATTTGCAAGAGCGGTCTGTTTCAGTGCCTACTGAAATAAATGAGATTATTTCTTTGGCATTCAGTGAGCATTAAATTAGACCTTTACGGAATGGTGGAACATTTCTTACAATTCAGAACAACTTAACTTAATGAAAGATACCGTTTTTCAAGTGTAAAGTCTCAACAGTTTTCCCTGGAGGAAAACCTAGGACATATAAGGACACTTGTTAGGTTTGTGGGGGTTTTTTTGTTTTTTGTTTTTTTTTTTTTTTTCCCTTAGCCAATGCTGATAAATTAATAAAAAATTCCAGAATCCTTCAGGGAGAAGACATTCAAATTAAAAATGAAAAGTTACACAGACTTGTGTGCATTCAAAGCTTGTATTAATTTTAAATAGGTAATAGGTACTTTTAAAATTCAAAATACCTGGGAAAAAAGGACAACAAGTATGTATTTGAGAGCAATTGATTAAAACTAGCTGCAATTACAGGGACCCATCCAGCCATGTAAAGGATGGAGGATATGGCAAGAAGCAGCCTTATATCATTGTCATTCTATCAACTACTTACAGCTTAATAGTATGGAAAAAAATAAATGAGACTGAAGAGAAAATGGAGATGAGAAGAGCAGAAGTGTGGGAGGAAAATGAAGGAGAACAGAGCATGGTTTCTACCTGGTCTGTGTGCCAGAGGGGTCGTTTATGGCTTTAAATTTAAGGTTCAGAATATCTAGGGACAAATTCATCTCTATTCTTAGCTATCCAGAGAGAAATGGAGTTGAAGCAGGGATACAATTTCCTCCAGACTCCTGCAAATTAAAATCCAGATCCCAGCAGGAATGGCTAAGGCTTCCATAATTTTGGAGAGGATAAACAGACTTCTGTGCAGTTTACTGCTCTTGGGCCTTTCATTCCTGGCCTGAATCCAGTGCTGGGCACTACCAGCATTCAGACCCCAGCAGAGGGACCACCCAATAGGAAGATTGTACAGAGGATGACAATCATTGAAGGTAATAACAGCAATGCCCTCATTCCTAGGTGAAACTGAGTGGCACTATTGAGAGACAAGCACTTGGTTAGGGCAGCTGGTAGGGCAGGATTGCACTGGTTCAGTCCGTTTCTTCTTGTGGGACCCTTGGTCAAAGCCTAAAGCCCAACCTCAATCAGTTATGGATGAAAAATGTTCAGTTCTCCACTGTGGATGAATATCCTTGCTGGTTTTGTGGGTGCATTACCTCTTCCCACAACAACTAAACCTAACTGGGAGTTTTAGATACACAGTCCTGCAAGCTCTGATCAAGTATTAATTTTCTTTTGCCATCTTTGGCAGAAATTTATGTCAGTGTCTTCTCCTATCAATCCCTCTTTCCTCACCACTAGTAAAACATTGTATGCATGTCTTAGTGGTTATTCTCCTTCATTTTAGCCTGGCTGATGCATCAGCTAGATGAATTCACTCTAATGACATGTAATATATAATCAGATCTCAGTTTGGATGTGGATTCCTGAGGTTCAGGTATATCACAATTTAGAATGCATTCAGAGTGATATTTGATATAAAATAATCTAGAAGCTGAAGATGTTGAATATAAAAGTTAAGACCTATCTGTTCTCCCAACAAAGATTTTGTGCTAAGATAGCTAGAAGTTATATGGGGAGAAATAGGAAACTTCAGTAGACTGTAGCCAATTTACCACTGCTGCCAATAGTGAAATACAGCTAGTTCTGAATTAAGCTAGCAGTAATATATGGCACAGTAAATTTGTTTGTTATGACTTAAGGACTAAGATAGTTTTGGGAAAATTGCCTAAAGAAAAATCCCACTTGTAATTTAATTAAATTTTAAGATCTGGGTTTGCGGGGTGTAGGACTTTGCGTAGATGATGGAAAAAAGGCAGACTGGTACCAAATTCAGCAAGACACACCAGTGTGCAAGAGTAGAGTCTCAAAGGAACCAAATGTACATGTTCAAATCTCCTTTGGGCTTGTCTAAACACCACTAAGGGCTCTGCAAATAAACTTTGGAATGTGAGAATCAATAGGGTGTCCAAATGTGAAAGTCAGCCATGCCATACCTTTGTGTGCTACTGGCTAGGAAGCCCCTTGTCCCTTAGGTGTAAGCTAGTATGATAGGTCAGAGTCAGGCAGACAGGACTTAAAGCTTGCTGAACACTTGAGCATATGGATTACTATTGTGGCAGCAATAATGGGCATTCCAGTAGCTACTATGAGGTCCTAATATAATAAGAAAGTACGTAATTCAGCTTCATTTTCAGGACTGCCAGGTTCTGACTTCTTACGTGGATGCTGGGGAGAGGAACGTGTAACTTAGGTTAGGTACTGACAGTTTTGGTTCTAGTAAAGCTCTACTGACTTTAATTAGGCACATGTTTGAGAGTAAATAGTTAAGTGCATTAATTAATATTTCTCTTTTCTCAATGTCAGACCAGGCAGGTCTGTTTCTGAGTAAACCTGAATATTTAAAAATAAGATCAGGAAGGATTTGATGATATTGTCCCTTCTGTTCACTCCTTCAGTCTAGTCTAGTCAGAAGGTAATTTGAATGTGAGGTGCTAGGTTATGTATAAAATCAGTCATTCCTGTTGGGAAATATCAGATTCAATGCAAGACTGAGAAGTATCCTAGATATACTCTCTTGTACTCAAGATGTTACCTTCAGTTTATACTTAAACACTGGGAACATCAGAGACAAAAATTAGATTGATTTCTGCAGGTCTTTTAGTACAAGAAATGCCTGACTATTCTTCCAGATGGGCAGTAATTAGGAAGTTCAATATTTAATGAAATTATTCAGGGCATGCAGGAAACACCTCAAGACTGTAACAAATTGAGCTCCCCCCACTTAGCAGAGTGCATTTGTTCCAACAGGTCCTTCCTTTGATCTTATTTTCCTGTGCTTGAACACCCAAGGTAGAACTGGTTTAGAAACCATTCAGGAATAAAAAAGTCATTGGAAAGAATGGTGTATAGACTTGAAATTTTTCATTTGACAATCTCATTGGATCCCAGGCCTTACTGTGGGAGTTCAGGGAATTGCTCACAAAGCTGTGGGCCATGGAAATTCTCTAGACTTGCTTAGTAAAGCCCATGTTTTTCTCAAATGACAGTCAATGATAATTTCACTGAACAACCACAGAGTATAGAAAGCTTCTGATGCAAACCAAAGCTAAACATAC
>VZTL01076446.1:1293-12930 GCA_013400535.1 Scopus umbretta
AATGCAACTCCAACCAGAATTCCCTGGGATCTTATCGCTTTCTGCCAACACAAGATGACTACAACTTGAGAGGCCAAAATTCCTTGTTCTTCCTCCTCAGATTTCTCACAGTTGGTTTTTTTTTGTTGTTGCCACAATCACTGAAAAGCACATTCAACATTCAAGCAGGTAGTCTACAAAACCAAAGGGAGCCCATAGAAAACACATGCACATTTTCCTAGAGGAAACTTGATTATCAGAGATGGAGTTTCGGGGGTTTTTTTATGACAGATCTACAGGTATAGACCATGCACAATCTATTACTGTACTACAGTATTTAAGTCTTCAGCAGCAATCCAGAGCCTCTTCACTGTTTTTTGTTCCTGAGGGTAAATACTGAACCTCTCAGATACGTTCAGGCTTGTATAAGGAGATCAGCAAAAGAAATCATACCATCACCTGAACTGGCTCACAGTTGCCATCAAGAGGCAAAAAAAAATTCAAATTCAAGTGCCCTGTGTAATTTTATTTATTTATTTTTTTTAATTTCCCCCAGGTACAGACAACCTGAAATGCATTCTGCTTTTGAGTTGTTGTCTGCAGAAAAAAAGCTCAAGCTACATGCAGAGGAAGTAGAGAAAACCACAGAAAAAAAACATTCTAAAGCTAAAAGTCTTATTTTTGTATCAGACATTTCTGCAGTTTCTCCATTTTTAGCACACTGTTCCTGGCAAACCTAACAACTCACTAAGCCCCAAATCATGATAAATGCAAATAAAAACCATGCCCCCAAAGGCCATTCTACATCCTGTCAATCTCTACTTGTCTACATTCAGAAATGGCAATATAAAAAAATATTTCCATCACGTTTCAGACACTTTTTCTTACTGTAGGATACTGTCTGAGTAGACTGCTTCTCAAGGACTCTCCAATTCAAGTTTAATCTCATCATAGTTTTTTTTCTTTAGGGAAGACTCAAAGGCTCCAAGTCCAAACCAGCTATAGCAAAACAGAGTACATTAAGTTAGCATCTTGCATGTTTATATGGATATACAACTTATATTTCCCAAATGAAAGCATACCATAAGCAGCTGAACAAAGAGAGAAACCAAAAATAGTTTGATGTTGAAAAATGTCTGCAGGAATAAAAGCCTCACTTAAAAGAAGAAAACTTGAAAACGGACACAGTAACATTTTGCAACATTTAAGCAAAATGTGCTAACAGTTCAGAAATTGTCATTAACAGATGCATATTACATAAGTATACACAGATTTGCAGACCGTTAAGATAATCAGCCTGGATTGCTGAAGCTTTTAATAGCAATATTTGTGGGTTATTGTTTCTATGTCACTAGTCTTTGCCAGGATAGCAGCAGTCAAAATACATTCACAAACTTGCCAGCAACAGTCAGCAAAGCAGAAACAAGTCACAGGGTTACTCTAAGAGAGGAAAATGTCCAAGGAAAACTGGGTAACACCATCAGTTGGATAGTCTTAAACTATCATGAGACTGTATTAACCAGCCAAAACCAGATAAAATGCACATAATTGTTAGTATCAGCATTGTACTATCTTCCATTTAGCTCAGCATTCCTACATAGTTGCTTCAGATCTACCTCAATTACAAAGAGATCAGTTTTCCTATTCTTTTCAAATTCTTCTAAATGGTGATAATAAACTCTCAATCACTTAAATGAGTTTTTCCATTTGTAGCTTTTTGCTTTCTGTTGCTAGCCCCAAATCTGCTATCGGAACCCACTATCTTCAGCTGCTGATGCAATGAAATTAGGAATGGCTGAAACCATCCAGATGGAAAAAGATGATCCAGAACAGCTAAACAGAAACAACAAAGCCTCTCCCTCATATGAAAGGGGTCTAATAAAACTTTTTTCCACACTATCTGCTGTCCTAAAGCATAAAAATAGCTGTTCAGTGGATAGCTATCAAGAGTTTCTATCAATGACTGCTTATTAACAGCGGCAATAGGATTCGAACCATTCTGAACTATGGCTCAAAACATAGCATCCACATCACAAGTTCCTAGACTTGCCAACGCTTCCTCTTTGTTTTAACCTTACTGGTAACATGCTAAGAGGAGTCCTGCTAACCACTTACAAAACTAGAAGACATGAAAAGCACCATAGTGATCTTGTCCTGAGAACAGGTACTCCAGAGAATTGCTGCCCAGACTACTGCCAATAGATGAACTGGATGATTTCAGAATCATACCCCTGAGCACAATGAGTACAAAAAGAAATATTATCCCCTACATTAAAATACACAGCCCTGGGCAAAGCATTGCTTCCAGTGTCACTGACATCACTTAAAAGCTCATGGATATTTTAGTTACAACATAGATGGCCCTCAAGTATAAACATACTTTTTGCAGGATTTCTAAACTAAGAACGCAGGTAGCAATCCCAAAGATTCTGCTTATACCTAAATCCAAGCTTGGTAAGTTTGCCTCCCTGAGTGATTTAGAATGAGTTATCCTTTTAAAAATTGCTTACTCTTTTATGCAGATATTAATACTTAAACAGCTTCTGGAAGACAAAAAAATACAGACACAAGTCTATTTTTTAGCAGGCTGCAGTTTCCTTTGCTGAAAAGCAAACTAAGAACATGTTAAGTTGCTTGTGAGCCATGCAAGTAGCATACTATGCTATTAGGAAATACCCAGAGAAATCTGGAAGCACTTTAGAATAATCTGGGTATGTGCAATGCACCTCTAATCACCAGGTGAAAAGTTCAGAATCAGTTCAAGAACCAAATCTGAATTCTTCTGGTCACTGTATCCCATCCTAGTTATTTTGTTCTGGCTTATTAGAAAAAAGACAACTTGGCAAGACCTGTGATGATCTAGTTGCAAGGACCTCCTTTTGGGTTAAGCGGATAGCATCACAAAGCACAGAACATCATTAACACAAAGTTTATCCTTTGCTGCCTGGAGTTAAGAAATATTCTGTAGGTTGTGCCCGTAAGACAAGAAGTGAGCAAACTCCCTTTCTCAAGGATGACCTCAAGCGAGCCACAGATTCAATCCTAGTCACCTCTTCGCTTCCCTGGGCTCTCCCAAGGGGAATAATGAGGGCAACCAAAACCACACACTGAGAAGTGCTGGTATGACAATTTCTAAATATGCTGACAAAGTTGAAATAACATAGAAAGAAGGATATCTGTATCTTGACCAGAAACATCAAATACTGTTTAAGTTTCAGTACACAGCCTGAATCACTCTCGAAATCAGCTAGAATTAAGTCCTGGGGACTGTAAGCAGCTTCCACAAAAATACCTATGAAGCCAGTATTAAAAAGTCGAGCCATATTTGTTAGGACAAGAATTTTTACACCATATTTGAAAATATTTTCAGATGCCTCATGTTAGATAAAAGCCTTCAACTATTCAAAAAAAAAAACAATTTTCAAGTGGCACTACAAATCCAGCTACTTAGAATACGTATCATTTCAAGTATACTGGAAGACTGTTTTTCCAGACATGGTGTACACCATGTACATGCATCACGATCAAGTTGAAACTATGGAATCGTTATCTAAAGTTTTGAGAGTTGGAAACAGTAACTTTCTACCACCTGCTATTAAAAACGTACACATGCTCTGCCAAGAGAAAGTATTACGCCCAGCTGCAGAAGCACTGCAAACCTGCATGATATTTATTATTTTTCTTATAGCCCAAAATGTTACAGCCATTATGTCTGCCTTTCCTTTTTTCATAAGTTAACAGCTCTCAAGACTAAGACAACCTTGAAACTGTGAACTTAAAGACTGAAACAGAAAAATATTTAACTTTTATTTCAACTCAACCATGATTTGGAAGAAACAATTAGTGATCTCAAAAAAAAAAAGTTGCTAATCTTTACAGGAAGCAAGAGTTTCTGAAGAGATGCATGACAGGAAGCATCAAAGCTGCCACTGCTTAGCACAAACTTTGTCACATGCAGTATGGGGAACCTGGGTGACAGTTGGAGCTGTGCTGTTTAGCAAGCTGCTGGTATGAAACAAAAACAACGACAAAGTAAGAAAAAGAACATGTGGCCTGCAGGGATGTTGCTAATCAAGTGGTACTGAATCTACACTGCACCATGCACTGCCTCCATGGAGACTACCACAGATCTATTATAGCTTGTGTTATTTATTACTCTGCTAGACAGGTCTCAAAGGACTCTATACAGGATATCTCCAGGGAATTACTTTTCCCCTTTCAAAAAAAGATTTAGTCCTAATACTTCTCCTTAGCCTTCAAAAGTTTAGTTATGAAGCTAAGCATTTTTATTTAAAACCACAATAACCCAAAACAAATCTCATTTAAGAGATTTAATTCTGCAGCTCTCAAACCCACCCAAACTGACAAATAAGAACCTGTTTATTTCTGTAAGAAATGCTGCATTTTTAGAACATACTTATCCGATTATATCTACTGCCTCGCAACCAGCCAGTTACAAATTGAACCACAGCCATCTCCAAAAGTGATATCCCTTTGAGGTAAGATTATTTTCCTAAGTAGAGGTCTCCTAACAGCTGCAGCTCCAGAATGTACTTTAAAGCTCCCCTCTCTCTTTCAGGGTCACCTTTGTAAAGTCTGAGCAAGCCTGACCACTGTTTATACTTCTGCAGGTAATTAGTCTGGCTCCTTTCGCATGTCATTTATCAAGTTGTCAATTGTATCAATTACAGCATGACCACTCAGGAATATGGCTGGGGTTTGTTTGTTAGCCAAAGGAGAAGTTTTCACATTAGAGATCTGAAGCCAGTAAGTACCAGTAAATTATTTTACCCTACGACACAGAAAACCAGCAGAAAATTTAACTTTACTGCACAAAATTTCAAGCTCCCTACACATGCACACTTGAAGACTGTGGAAATCCAGTGTAACCTGAAAGTGTTATAAACCAACTATACACTTACGGTTTTACAGCTTTTTGCTTTCAGTACTTTGGAATTTGTAGAGCTGAGAACAGAAAAAGAGCTAATAAGGACAGAACAATGTTCACAGAGATTATCACATACCTTTATTAATCTACATTTGTGACAATTATGCATCTGACCCAAAAGTAGTCATGAACAGAAGGCACAGCGTTGCTGTTACAGTGGCTATCGTCACACATGGTTATGCTCACAGACTACTACTTATTTTAAACACTGATGTGAAGTACAGAGTAGGCATGGAAGTCACCATACTGGGTTAGACTTCAGCTTGATCTGTTTCAGTAGAACTTTTATAAAATATATTTTAAAATATTCAGAATTAAACCACAGTTAGAGCTTTCAAAGAACATGTATTAGTTTCAGGATGTTGACTATTCCTCCAGAACTAGCAGAATGTAATGTTTTTCCAATAGCACTTGACATGAATTCCAGGTTCACACTCCTCAGCTTCCTCTCACTGCACAAAGGTTTTAATCTGGTTTTCCATTTTGCTTTAATGTAGCTATACAATTGTGCATCAGAGCTACCATCTCCGCAGTCAGGCCTCCTAGTGAGCAATATGCAACCAGCTTTAAAAACAACAAAAAAAAAGACTACAGGATGCCACAGTTATGTGTTACCAGACCTTTTTTGGTTGTCAGACATGAACATGCAGCTTCTGAAACATTCCCAGCTCAGCCAGTCCAGAAAGCAAAGAGATTTTTAAGAATTATACTTTGACTTCAGTAAGCTGATATTTATCATGGTGAGCCTGCGGTGGAGTCTATACTCCAGAGTATAGAAACTACATTCCATTGCTGTCTGCTGACCTAAAAAAAAAACAGCATTAAATAAAGCTTTAAGTCTAAGAGATAAAGATAGGTACAGTTAAATCCTAAGTGTCACTAAAAGTGAATGTATACATCATATCCAAGCAACTTCCTGTATTGTGAGTTTTCAGTAAACTTCTATACATTGTTACAGTCAGGAAAAAATCTGACAGACAGAAATACTATTTAGCATCTCACTACTTCCTGTAATAAAGTGATGACCAGTTGCAGTATCATTTTTACCAGAGTGCACTACAGAATCTTACTATTCTCAACTGGGTTTGGGGGGTTTTGTTTTTGTTTTGTTTTGTTTTTTTTTTCTTCATTGCTACTGCCTATGTAAAGGACAATCCATTTGTAAGTTGGAGTATTTGTACACTACACTTGGTCTATAGTTAACAGTCTGCAACAGAATTGTGTATGTACAACCTACACCAGTTTATGACTCAGAAGATTTATAATGAAAGGTAACCAAATTCACATTCAGCTTCCGCTCGAAGTAGTAATGAGTACAACATACTCTTCTTGCACCACTTTGACCTCTCAAACTCCTCTCTAACCCCCAGAAGCTCTATCTTGCTTAGAGACAGCCCTCAACCTCCTTTTCCCCTTCAGCAGCTCACATGTTAAGCACAGCCACCTAACACTGCACTGAAGCCAGAGTAAGAATGGCAAAGTGACATACCAGCAAGAAGATGGGTTCATGAACTGTAACTGCTGACTGACCAACCTACCCTTTCTAAAGAAATACAAAGGACAGGAGTGATACAGCACACACCAGACAAGCAGTGCAGTTCTCCAATGCATGCAGTTTACCAGGAATGCATTTTCAACTAATGTAAATATCTTTCGAAGAGTTTCCAAATCATGCTTCCTTTAAGAAAAGGCACTGTCCGAACGAAAGAAGGTAAGTCTTCAAATGCCTGACAATATAGAGTTCAAAAAAGAGCCAAATTTACCTTCCATATCAGCAAGCACACTTTCATATTTGAAAAGTTACTAATTTGAATGACAGAACCCAGAGCAATAATTCTAGACACAAGATTCTGCAGTCCAGCAAGTGACTGCACCACCCTGTATTGTTCTGTAAACCAGAAGTTAAATGACAGTCTTGATTTAGAACCAACTCAAACAGGGACTCAGAGGATGACACATTACCCCTAAGATATGGCTTTTACAGTCAACTACGTGACTCTTTCTACCTTTGGCATAAGAGTATTACTTCACATAGATAAACTTAATGCAACAGAAAAAGGCATCGCATTTTAGCCACAGTGTTACCTGAACTGTACAGAGGTGACAAAAGACTCACTGCTCAGAATTAAGACACTAGCCAGTAACACAATTGTACAGGAAGAGTTATTTTGAATTAAAATAGAAAACAGCAGCAGTAACCACTTTTGCCAACTTCTACTTACTTAAAGACCATTAAAGCAGTAACCCTAACTACTGCTTCACCCAATTTATGAGAATGTGCTAATGACAACAGTAGGAGGCACACTTGACTCAGAGTAACTAGAGTTAGGATGAATATATACAATGGGAATAAAAGTGTTTGAAGGCTAACGCTACACTAACCATTTCCTTGCAGTAACTGAGGCTGAACGCTGGCCCTAAGCAGTTGCTGCTGAGCTCTTCACAGCTCCATTAGGCTCACAGCAGGGCAGGTATTTCACATTTAAATACCTGCATCCAATAATCAAACTAGATTCGGTTACAGTTTGCTTCATACAGACAGGCCACAAAGTAAACTCGGATAGTCCATCAGTCACACCTTGGCTAGGATTTTGTTGCACATCTATAAGCAACCTTGAAATAATTCCTTCAAATCAAATCTTCCCATCTTCCACAGACCAAGAAAAAAAAAAAAAAACACAAGAGCCTTGGCCAGGACCTCCAATGCCGGAGATAGTACCACCGCCATTAGGTTGCCCATAGAATTTCAGCTCTTTCTCCTTCCATTTCCTCCACAGTTCAGTACATCAAGCATAAGGGCATTACAAGGCAGTTCAAGAGCCTTCTTAAGGATATGGAGTAATATCCTCCAGAGTATCAGCAGCAACTTGAACACCCAAGCTGCATTTGATAAACAGCACCCAAACTCCCTTTGAAAGGAAGCGTACCGACGTTGTTTTACACTTGAGCACGTACGCAAAAATTAGATATAGTTGCATTATTCAGCATTAAAAAGTCATTCTGCCAGAGACCATCACAAAGTCTTCTGTGCTGTCCTTGATCCGCAAGATTCCTACTACAGAATCTGCTCCAATACTTAAACACTGTAGCTTACCCGAGTTGAAAGCAGCTAGCGTCTTGCTTCCTTCCAAACAGGAGAAGTTTTAAAGAAACTGAAGCATTTGAGGTATGCTAGAAAGAGCCTTAAAAGAATATACGCCCAAAGACTCTGTAAAAGTACACACTGTTCTCGCCCCATTCTGTTCTACATCTTGCAATCAAGAATTGTGATACACCCTTATCAACTCTGGACAAGCCATGAGCGAAACAACTTAGTCTGTATAATCACGCTAAGCAGCCTCATTCCAGCAGCGCTACAGTAGCACTGTTTAGAAGACTCTAGAGAGGTGGGACACCTAGGATGCCTACGCTTCCTAGCCTGAATACAGAGAAGAAAAGCTCTTCTATTGCTAAGGAACACTATTTCAATACAATTAAAAGTAACCATCAGTTAGTTATGGTTAGTGTAATATAGCACAGAAGAAAATAATTCACATTTCCCTAATAAAATAATTATGCTTTGAAAGTTCACCCATCACCAAACCGTGGCATTCTGGAAGACCGATAACATCAAATTTCAGCCCATCTCTGTGAATCTAGATTGCATTTTGATACAAGTCACACATAATGAATATCACTAACCTGTCAACAATTACATGGTCCTAGGAAAAGACATACCCATCATACCAACAAATACCAAGTCCTTCCTTTTATTTCAAAATGCAAACGATAAAACAGGACTTAATCTTAAAATATTCTACTAGCTGTAGAGTCTAGCTCCTTTAGCAAATACTTTTAACAGCTATAAAATTTATATTGCTGTTTCAAACTTGTCATTGTGTATGCAGTCTCCTTATGAGAGGAAGTACGAGTCTCCTTACAGCCTTCAGAATAATTTAACCCACAAGGCACTCCTGTAACGTAGTTAACTCCCAAGCAAAACATCAAATATTTCCCCCTTACAAATCTTTTCATTCATGCTTTTTGCAATTTGTTATTTTAAATACTACTCATGAAATTCTTCAATCAATTGAAAGCTCAGCAACATTCCCTTTATAAATGAGCTTCTTTATTAAATTACTTCAAAGAAGGTTCTTCTTTAGACAGTTTGTCTACATGGTACCAATGACAATTAAGACACTTCAACAGAGGCAACGTTAGCAAAGTGACTCATGCCAAGCTGACTAGTTTCTGATCAGTAAGTCAAGTGTAAAGATTAAAACAGATTTCAGGGGTTAACGTCGAAGAACTCCAAAACTGCAAAGATTAAAATTTCAAATAAAAGTCGTGTACTTTTGGTGGATTATTAATCTCCCCTCAGTTCAAACTGCACGTGAACAATTTAAGCAGAGCCCAACACTGGATAATTTCACTTTTTTTACCTAAAATGAATGCTCAAAAGAAGACCACAGTAAGTACATAGCCAGCATGGAGAAGCAAGGCATACTTAAGGTGACAAAGAAAATTGAAAGCTTACTTCCACAGTCAGTAAGCATAGAACAATGGCAATAACATAATCAACCAGTATTGGTAGAATGCCTCAGCAATCATCCAAAAGCAAAAATGAATACAAATCAAGAATTTCTTAATAAATTCTCTCAGTTTGACTGCAATAGACATAAAATCGCTTCTGAGGGGAAAAAAAGTTTTAGTGCAATGACTGCAATCAGTCATTTGTGAACAGCTAACTGCTTAAAAAGCCCTCAAAGACTTCTGGGATTTTGACCCAATACTCTTTTGTCTGCCCTAAACTGGATGGGAACACGCGCAACAATAAACACATACTACATTAACCCCTCTATGGATTGAGCTGAAACTCAACACTAAAAAACAAGCTGCGGCTTTGGAAAAAAAATAGTACACCAGGTATTTGTTCCTGGTACTCCAAGCTCTTCCCACTTCTTTTAAGGTTGTTGCACAGCAACCTGTACCTTGGTTATACAAGCTCTGACTCGTGTGGAACTAAGGGTGTTCTTGCCATTGTTAGACTGCGCTTCTGCAGAACTCTAGCTCAGCTCAGGCCAGAAACTTGGTAGAAGAGTAGCTTCTTAGTCCAGTTTAATCCACCAGTCATTTGGAAAGGTTAAACTTTAGGGTTTGGTTTTGTTTTGGGTTTGTTTTTTTTTTTTTTTTTTTCCCCCCAAAGCTTCAGAAAGGAGACAGTTACTTTCTTCCTTTCCTTGTGCCTGCATCAAGTGTGAACCCTGGAGCTTAGAATTAAAAAAATAGCTTTGCAAAACTAAACAATGTGAATGCACTACATGACTTTGTGTATATTCTAGGGTTACCTCCTACAGGAATCCACTGCCACAAACATATGAAATGTCTGTGAAAGTAACATTTTAATATTTTTTTCTAAGAAAGATACCTAAACAAATCTTGAAAAATTAAGGCTAGCTCAAGTTGACATTCACTTACACATTTTCCCTCAGCCTCCCTGATGCTGCATACAAGTATTTTTACAATCCTCCAAGCTACCTTTTGGAGGCGTAAAACGCAAGAGGCTAGAAGAAACAGAACTGTAGTACATTTTCTGATGATAAAGCTAAAAAATTCTTCAGTAAGCAGAGTATTTAAGAGAATTAAAAGGCGAACTGACTCCAAGGGAAGGCTGCACCTTTCTTCCAAAGGAGTACCTCAGGTAAGATCTGCAGTTTCCTGTCTGAATAAAGGAGGCCTTGAGTTGATGGATTTTTACCTCCCTCAAGCACACAGCCTAGCACCTGGGAGAGTGACTGTGCTTCAGTATTTCACAATTTTTATTTATTTTACCTGCAGCTCGCACCAGGCGACTTCCACAGTGGTATCCGTATCCAGTCCTTTATACACAGTTTTGAAAGAGCCTCTTCCAATCTCGATGTCAAACTTCAGGAATCGGCCATCCGGGGAGATGCCCACTGCCTTGGTCTCAAGCTCTTCGATGTCTTCCTGCTGTGTTCTCCGCTCCTCAAATTCCCGGCTGGCAGTTGATGCACTGCCAGCGGCACTGGCGAGGGGTAGCGCGGTTGCCTCGTCCTCCTCCTCCTTGGGCAGTAGCGGGGGGGCATCCTTCGAGGCAGGGGGCTCTCGAGCAGACTGTCCTTCGAGGGGAAGCGGGGCAGGCGGCGGCGGCTGCTGCAGCAGCGAGGGAGCCTGGGCGGCGCTGACAGCGATGCAAGAGGTCCGGCTGGTACACTCGGGAGGAGAGACCAACGGAGCGGCGCTGCCTCCCGAGACAGGGGCCGAGGGCGCTGCGGGCTGCAAACTGGGTAGCTCCAAGGCCGTAGCGTTGGAGTCGCAGATCACGCTACGGCGGAAGAAGCGGTGCTCGGTGGCTGCCGCCCCTCGGCTGTCCTTGTCCATGGTGTGGCGGCGGCGCCGGTACTCCTCGCTACGGCCTCCGCTCCCGGCTCCACCGCCTGCTCCACCGGCCCCGGAGGCTCCGTGGTCGGCGGCGGCTCCCAGCTTCCCCCCGATGGAGCTGTCCGAGCTGGAACCGTTCTTGGGCGGCGGCGGCGGGGGCGCTAGGAAGCGAGGGGCCGGGGTGCCGCTGTCCGCGGCGCCCCCCGACATCATGCCCCGGGGGAGCGCTGCTAGGGCGAGGCGGCGGCCGGCGGGGGGGAGGCGAGGGAAGGGGCCGGTCACTGAGCGGGGAGCGCGCCCGTCCGCGGCTGCCGTTGCAGCTGCAACAG
>VZTL01076446.1:13225-39670 GCA_013400535.1 Scopus umbretta
CCCGCCCGCGCTGCCTCGGAGGGGCGGCGGCTCCCGCCCTGCGCCGCGCCGCGCGCGGAGCATCACGGGAGTTGTAGTTTCCGGCCAGTGGACGGGCGCCGGATTGGGCCGGGCCGGGCCGGGCCGGGGGAGCTGCCCGTGGCTTTCCCCGCGCCGGGGAAGGAGGGAAGGGAGGAAGGAAGAAAGGAAGGAAGGAAGGAGGGAAGGAGGCTTCCGGCGTGCCCCGTAGCGTCCAGGGCCAGGGGACCGATGTGGTGTGAGGGAGCGAGGCTGCCCCCCAACTCCTGCTCTTTCCAAACCAGGGCGGGCAGGAGGTTCGAAAGGCGCCGAGGCCGCTCCCGTTGCTTGTTTCTTCAAGTCCGACATTACACCTCTTTCATATATTAAACATATAGTCAAACAGCCTTTAAAACTGTGGGCGACGATAATTCCGTGTGCGAGTACTGTACGAACAAGCAAGGGTTTGGGTTTTTCCTCAGTTTCGGTCATCTGAGGAGGCGTGAATTGGCCGGGCAACCTAAAACGCAAATAACTGCCATGTAAATGCGTTGGTTAAAATACACGTGTGCTCTCCGTTGGTTAAAAGAAATGGGATTTGCAGCCTTTGCCCTGAAAATGGTCATTATCCCACGGCCATTTCAGTCGCGACTGCGGCTGCTGCCGTTGAATCAAGGTGGTACAGCAGGCAGAGGAGCAGTGAGAGCCCATGAGAGCGCTGACACAAATTGGGAACTTTCAGGTTAACAAAGCACTGGCACACACGAGTCATCTAGTTTATTTATATCATGTTCCTCTTTTGTATTAATAAACCAAAACCAAGCACTTTCCTTCTTACGAGAGCAGTCTTTTGAAGTCAACGGGAATGCACTAAAGGAGTAGCGAGTGACTTCGTGCCCTGCCTTTCAGGCAACTACAAATGAAAAATTATGTTGAGGAAAAAAAAGAAATTGGGAAATTTCCCTGTGTAAATAATACGTTCCCAGCAAACACGCTGGCATTTCAAATACTTCTTTAAAAGTTACTTTTAAACCAGCAGTTTAGAGGAAGTTGTGTCTTGCTGATGTGAGGCCTTAACTCCTTCTGCACAACGTAACACAAGTGGCCTTTTCAGACCTCCACAGCGCCCAGCCACAAAACACCAACCCAAGCAATTCTCATGTACTTGTGTTCCCCACATATAAAGTGTAATATCACACGGTAATAGGAATACCGTTGTTGTCTGTACATCCTTCTGTACTGCTTCTCTTTGTAAGAGCAAACAAAATAATGATACAGTCTTCACAAAGAGGACAAAGTGCACTTTGCTGTACAACTCTTCAGTAAACACTTCTGCCTGGCTATAGCCTTCTAGAGCTTGCCTTCACTGAAAAAAGTTGATTTAGTTAGTGTCTTCGTTAGTGTGCTACTTGAACTGCATTGGCACAAGAGTAGACACTCTCCAAAACAATGCCGAGCTGAACAGAGTAATTTGATTAGCAGCAAAGAACGACTGGATCAAAACTGATCAACTCATAATCCAATCTGCCACATCCCCGGTGCGCTGCCAGGGCCAATGGCACCAGCAATTGACCGTGAACATCTCCTCTAACACCAAGCAGGGATCAGCTTCACTCAACCCATGGCTACAGGTATTTGAGCATCTCTCTAGACACCAGAATGAAGATTCATTTGTAGTATCAGCAGGCGTACCCATGCTAGCTTTATACTGTTAAGAGTAGTAGGACATAGCAGCAGAGCTCCAGCAAGGGCTGGCAACCAAGGCCCCATTACCTACCCTGGTCTGTGCCACTCCATCTTCAGACTGTTGTTGCCTTCTGGAGCTACACTGAAGCAGAGGTCTGCTTTCCTCCACTGACCACTGCATTTTTACTAACTCTTTGGATGGGATAAGTAGGAGTAGATAGCAAACCTCGCTCCAGCTTGATGCCTGATGTAACTTCATGAGCGTATACCTAAAATAATACAGTGATAAATCATACCTTGTGGTGTAAGCCTAGAGAGCTGTTAGGTGAATTCCACTTGCATCATCAGTAGTCTTTGGCAAGCAGTTCACAGGTCTGTGCGCAGCCACGTACCGTATGATCTACTGCAAAAGGTAGATGGGCTGCAGCTGGGCAACCACTGCCCTGCGGTCTACACATGTGGTTTAAACGAGACCTTGCGTGTAGCCCCTCTCTTACTCAAGTACCTTTCACCCATTGTTCTTAAATATATTTTCCCTTAGTTAATTAAGCAAAAGCTTTGCAAAAGAGACCTGCAGCCCAGCAGTGCATAGCCACAGGGGGCCTGAGGCAGTCTTCTACTAAAAAATTGTGGCAATTATGTAAAAAAGCACCTCCCTGGTGTCTGATCCAGCACATTCCTTAGTACTCCTGAAATTCAAGAAGGTTAGTCCTCTGAGCTCAACGTGTTCCGTGCGAGGTCCCTCACACCCAGCTCTTCTCACTGGCTCCTCTTCTGGGCAGAGGTAGGTATAGCAGTTATCTCGGTGGAAAAAAAAGCTGAGCAGCTGACCTGGAGGTGGGAATGATGGATTTTGTCTTCTTTGGCTCTGAAAACTGAAGTGGAATGATATTGGCAATTATATTTTATGTGGGTGTTGTTTTAATTTTGTCATTCTAAAAAAAGACCTACGTAATAAAGAGTGTGGGCTTGCTTTCCCTTCAATTTTATTTCTTTTAATCTGTACAACTGTGTTTAGGCTAAATGGAAAATTTCAGTATTGCAGCAAGATTTAATAAAGCATTAAAGTAAATTCTAAATGTATTCTATGTTTAGAAACAAGTAATTAAAATAGTTTCAGTGCCAGAGTTCCTCGGCCAATTAAAAATATTTCTTTCACCCATCGCTGTAAGAAAAATCCACAGAAATAAGGAGCCTGACTATACTTGAGAAATTACAGGCAAAGAGACTTAAATGATCTTTTGATTAAATCCAAAGGGCTGACACTTGACATAGTAAAAATATCCTCCTTCTGTCAAGCTTCTTTTAGTTACAGTCATCTTGCTTGGAACAATAATAGTTTAAAAAATTACTCTGAATGAAGTGTGATTTTGAAGTTGACTGAATCAGAAACGTTTTCTCTGTTTTGCTTTCTCCAGTGAAATTTCATTCACTGTTGGCATTCATGACCTGCCCATGTGACAAAGTATTAATGTGAAACAGCTATTCTCTATTTTCTCTTATGCAATACATTATGCAATACAGAAGGCTATGCCATAATTTTGATGCATGTGACTATTCCATAACCTAAGTGCTTTTAAAACGAACTGTTCATCTCAGTTTTATTGCACATTACTGGGTTGCAGCTACAGTGCCATATAACGACAGTGGCAATCCAGATTTTTCTACCACAGCCTCTTCTTTTTCCTTGACATTTCTCGAATCTAGGCTTCTGCCACAGTGTTCACTTTCATTTCTTAATGCTGGAAGTTAGTGAAACAAAGTGTGTCAAGACCGCATCCTTGAGAAATTAGAGTATTTGACTTCCCAGATGCTCTGTTTTGCTTTCAAAAATCAAATCAAATTTAATTGGAAACTTGTTCTGAAACCTTACATTTCTTTTATTCTTTTACCTGTAGTGAGGTTTTGTACTTGTGAGTAGCTCTGGAAGTCAGGTTGATTATGAAATCATTGTAGCCATCTCCAGGATCTATGGGCAGTTTAAATCTTCAGACTCTGTGCTAGGTGATCCATCTGGATGGTGAGTCCTGCCAAAACCTCTGGACGTGGGTAGTCTCTCCACAAGCAGGGACCATGGGAATTGAGAAAGAGCAAGAACTACAAGTCTTACAGGGCTCGAAACTAAACATCCCTCTCTGTGCTGCCCTGGCTTACAGAGTCTGCTAGTTCTGCAGGAGGACGGGTGAGCAAAGTATGAGCTCTAACTAAAGGACTAGTGAAAGAGGCAGCGAGACTGTATAAGAAAGACTGAGTTCAGAGATTATTAATCTATGTGACATTTCTTATTTACTGCTTGAGAAAATGTTAACAACCCCGCACCACAAAACTGGAGCGTAGCATGTGCTTCTTCATCAGATTGAAACCTGCGTTTCCCTTTCACCCACTTGCCCACCCCCATCCTAGCTACTAGAATAGAAAGCATAACTCTCTTTCTTTCCCTTCGTTCACGATCCTCTTGAGCTACATTAACAAATATATTCCAGCCACGTGAAAGTAAACCGGCGAGAGAACCAGTAGAAGGATATATCACTGGTTTGTTACCTGTGTTTTTTAATGACCAAAGTACAATTTTCAGTTACATTAGTAACCGTTTTTAGTCTAGAGCTCGTCGCAGGCTGCGCTGCTGGCTCCCTGTTGTTTGTATCTAATCAACTATTGTTTATTGTTAACATATCTATTTTTCTATGTATAGTCTCAAACATAATCCGTTCAGATAAAGTCAAACAACAGGAACGTGATAAAAGGACATTTAAAATAATTCAAATGGTGAATTTTATCAGAGATGAGACTCAGTTATCGTTCATGCACTATTTCAAACTGTATCAAGCCTTAATGGCAGGTGCTGTGGCCAAGTTCAATGACAACCCTATTGGAGGCAGAGGAAAATCATCGCTCACTTCATTCTTTATGTCATCTTCACAGCTATTCTTACAATTTTTCTTTACACAAGTTTGTGAAGTAGTCTAACAGTGAGTAAGTGTTGTGGAAGCATGGATATTTGCTGAAATCAGCATTGTGTTCTTCCTTTTTCCGTGTCTTTAGTCATTGCTCAGGATGCCTCATTTATCCTTTTTCTTTCTAAGGCTTTAGGGAATTCTGTGCTTCACAGCAGTGTCATAACACTTCTAAAGTAAGCACAGAAGCAGGGGCACTGCTTTAATGAAGAGGAGCTGTTTGATGAAGGTGGGTGAAGTGTGAAAAAGATGGTGATGCTGTGTTTGCGACTGAATCTGTTAGTGATGCTGTGCAGCAGTCAGGCTGCCTTGCTTGCTGTTCACCACTCACAAGCTGATGAAAATCAATCACTCTCACAGCAGGCCCAGTCCTGCTCCTCTCTACATCAAAGTACAAAAATAAAATACTACTCACTTCAGTCAAAGCAGGAGCAGGCTTATAGTCCAGCATGAAGAACTTCCTCATGTCCTTCAAAAGCACAGTCTGAGCCAAATGCAAAGCAGTAGTCTGTTCCTGTGTCATTTGTCCCAGCTCAAGTACTGGAAGGTGCTCATCATTTCTGAAAGGTGTTGAGCATTCCTGGAGAATAATGAGTGCTCCCCACAGCCACTCATGGCAGGGAAAGCAAGAGCACTCAGCCCCTCATGGCAGGGCTCAAACCTTGCAGAATCGAGCCCTTGATAAGGCAGCAGTCCTAAAGAAAAAACGATCTTGTGATCATTTGGCCAAAGGGAGCAACATAAATCTGGAATAACCTCCTCAGATCACTTCTCTCCTTGTAAAATACCTAGCACAAGGAGCACTCCCCATGTTGTGCATGTTACAGAGCTGTCCGCTTGCAGACTCAGTCAGCTGGCACCTCTTGCAGTCTGTGGGGACCAGGAGTAAAGGCACAAAGCTGAAACACATTCTGGCAATCCACAGCTGATGCAAGGCCTGCCGTAGGGGTTTGTCAGTAATGAAAGTATTTATCGATGATATAAGCACACCAGTATTAAAAGTGACTTATAACAAAGCTCCTTACCTGAATGACCTCTGCTACACACGTGCAAAGTTTTCACACTCATGTAGTTTCAGTGGTGTAATTACAGTCTAATGAAAAAATATCCAGTGTAAACAAGCTTTTGGGGACCACTGCCAGATGACACAGGTCAGAGCAGCTCTCATGTTGCTCAAATCCATGTCCAAGGCTGGGAAAAGAATCAGGGAGCTGTAGCTGCCTTGCAGATAGCGCTAGATCTTTTGCTGTGCTTGATCTTGAATGAAATGCTCCAGGGAATCTACTTCATGTTTATCAGAGTTCTCATGAGGCTGGTGAGTGTCTTAAAGCTCCAGGTAAGAAGGGAGAGGAGATCTGAGTGGATTTGAAAACTGATGTAAACCAGAAAAGTTCTCAGTTTCCTTTGCATCCATGTGATACCACCTAAATGCAGGCAACCCTGATAGGACTGTCACAAATTGCTGATGACTAACTCCATCGCAAAACACCAGCCTCTCCAAACTAATGAGGTACTTAAGAACTCATTGAGCAGCCTCGAATAAAGCAGAATGGAAATTCATAGCTCAACCATCTTTGAGATGTGACAAAATGGTTTTAGAAGCATTTCATATATATATATATATATGACACTTCTATTTTAATGTCATTCTCTGAGAAACAGCTTGCCCAATTCATCTACTTCTGATGCCAACACAGTGGTTCTGCTGTTTCAGTCCTGAAACATCAGTCTTTTAAAATATTTCTGTTTCATATTCTTGTTCTCTGAAAACAGCTTCCACTTCTTATACATCCCTCCACAAACTATTAACTGCCACCAATAGCTGGAAAGGAAAGATGTTGCCTTGCAGGGACACAAGCAACATCACACTAAAGACCAGACTATGCAGCATAGTAGGAGTGATGTCTTTCTGCTCAGACAACTTCTCAAACTGCCTTAGATAGATAGGACAAAGCCTCAGGAAACAGGTATGTTTAGATACAGCCATGGCTTCAAAACTTTCAGCCATGCAAGGATTAAGCAGACAGATTGTCTACAGCAACACCAATATAAAGGGAAAATTATTAAAACTTTTTGATGAGTCAGGCTCATTTCCTGTAGTTCACTCCACCGTCTTCGGGATGCAGTGCTTAACTTCTGGTGCCTGCAACCTGAACCATGAGCTGTTTACTCCCAGCACCTTGTACCCCCATCAATGGCCTCTCCACTGTGGCTGGAGACGAGCACACAAATGTGCATTGTCAGGAGCCAAATCTGCAAACACTTCAGCTGGGAAACAGTACTTAGTCCTATGAACAGCCCCATTGACATTTTACATTGCACACAGCAGTAAGTGTCTGAAGGATCAGGCTCTTCATGATTATGTGATTACAGGTACAGCAGTTAAGACTCAAAACAATGCAGGTCATGGAAAAGCGAATCATTCTGGTCTCTCCTAAAGTACTAAAAAATCCCCAATCAAACATCAGTACCTAAAATTAGATCCACAATCAAGTGACAGAGATTACACAACATTCATTACAAGGTTTGCCAGGATTTTCAAGCAGAAAAGACCCAAAAGGAAATACAGAACCACTCATTAGGACTTCTAATATCACAGTGAGTAAATTACTTTTTAAAAACATCTTGCATTACAGGGAATATAGAATCTCAGGAGAATCAAACAGTCTCTGAGCAGCTTACACTTTTGGCAGCAGCCCAAGATACCATGAGGCACAAATCACACAAATGTCTGACACTGCGTAGATTCTGTGCTCAACATCTGCACGAGCTTTCTTCCTAACTGTAAAAAAATCCTAGATGATGCTTTGTTTCTTTGCCCAAAATTCAAACACCATATATGTTACCAGACACATCAGACAAATTATGGTTTTTCCTTAAATCTGAATCTTTTGTGTCCCCTCACTCTACCGATATGTAACATTGCACATGATAGATCATGTATTGACAGTCAATTACAACATAAAACCAACAAAAAGGAGGACAATTACAATGCTGTGATGATTTCTTCTTTATGAAGCCATTATTCAGCTCCTTAAGGGGCCCGAAGTTCTGTCAAAATTTAGGTACTATTACCATGCGGTTATTATCGAGGACTAGAAAAGTGATTATTTGGGCATTATAACAGTCTATAAATATTTAAAGCATTAAACCCCAGAGAGGGTTAATGTAATACAGGAAAGTAACATTAGAACTACTAGGGTGAATTGTGGAATGGAAAAATGGAAAAGTTTGAATATATTTGAATGTGAAAAAATCTCCCAGTAAGACAGAGCTGATACTGTATTACTTGACATTGCTTCAGTGACGATCCCGAAAGAGCATTCAAAATCTACTGAGTTAAAACACGTAAGATGAGAGACGCATTAGAACGTGAAACTGATTACTTGTGCAAACTGCTATAAACAGAGTCCATCACCCTGGTTCTAAGAGTAGTGAGTTCATCATTGTCAGTAAATGGTAAAGTTGGAAATACTTGGTTGAGGGAAAAAAAAAAGCCACACATTGGTTTACATCTCTTTTCACACCCTGAATATGGACAATTTCTTGGTCATCCACCCCTCCTGTTTCAAAACGAAGACATACACCCTCTTTAGTGCCTGTAAAACCGGTAACACCTGTACACCATGCCAGGATATTAAGCTGTTCATATCATTTTATCAATGCTGTTGAGATCTCTGTACAGGAGAGAGAAGTAACCGCCACTGTGGTGTGGTTTCTGACCTGCTTGTTAGCAGCTCAGCTAACTCAGCTGGCTGGTTCAGAGTTTTTGGAAATGCAAGCTGACAACAACATGCTCTAAACGTTGGACTAAGCAATTTCAGAGTGCATGTTTAGCTTACTGTCTTGATTCCTTTTTCTTTCAAGTTTGCTCAATAAGAATGAAATATTTTGCCTTTAAAAAGCTGATCGTAGACAGACCGACCGTATTTATCTAAACCTCTAGTATGCAATGCAGGCTCTACTTGTGCAAGGATGCTCTGACTCTGGACACATAATACTGGGAATGCTAGAGTCCTATCATAATCCTAACTACTTTTTGCTCGAGTCTCATTAAGCCCTCCTAAAGTGAGCCAAAAATTATATATGGGAACTTTCCTTGTTAAATCCTGTTACCACTCAGAAATTTACTCTGTGGATTTTGAGAACATTATACTTGCTCAGGATCTGTACATGTCCCATATACCTAAATGCTCCCCTCCAAAGGGAATTCTGTACATCCAGGATTTTGAGAGGACCAGCACAAAGCCCTTCAGAGAGAGGTACAGTGTTCCAGGTGCTATAGCAAGAGATGAATAGGAAGTGCAAATGTGTCTGCCCAAGGGAAAAGTAGGAGAAAGGCAGCCCTCAAATTTCTGGGGCATTGTGAATTCAGGAGGAGGGTGAAATACTGAGGCAGCAGTTGGGGAAAAAAAAAAAATAGTTTACTGAAACCCTTACAAAAGGTTTTGTATTTTTTCTATTTAGAGAACGTGACTTTCATAGTACAAATAAACATCACCACTGACGCTATGTGGTGGATGAGGTCTCTGTCAGAAGGACAGAAGATTGCTGAAGGCAGACCACTGCACATTTTCATGACATCATGAGAAAAGAACAAGAAGAGCTTAGCTGAGCACAAGTAACCCACATTTCCTCCAGCAGCATCAGTTTTTAGCTTCCAGTCTAAAAACTATGCCTTTTTGTTCTTCACACTTGCCAGCGTGAAGTTGTCCCACTAACCCTGTCCCTTCTTTGTGGTCCTCAAGCAGTTCACGTCTTATTCAGATTATTGAGATACCCGGTTCCTCTCTCTTAGCCATCTATGGATTGTTTTCCTACCTGAATCCTAGATTGCACAATGGGTACGATTGCTGCTTACCCAACTTTTTGTTATAAAACCTGCGACAGCATTTTTTCCTTGCTGCTCTACAAGAGGAAATAGCATTTTATTTGAAATGCTGTGCTGAGTGTCAACATGAGAGGTGTTTTAAAAGAGCTGAGAAGTATGCTGTCAGGAAAATGTTTCCAGGCCTACCTTCCCTCCCACTTCCAACTGTGTTGAAATAATCAAATGCTATACCACTTGTACTTGGGAAGAGGATGACTAACAGCAGCTAATTAATGCTCAATCTGTTGCCCTCAGCACCTATTGGTTTGAATCACACCTGCTGGCATGGAGGGGCACAGTTTTCAGGGCAGCGCTCTGGAGGCAACTTAATTTTCAGGGTCTTCCTTGGGAAGCAGCGACTGGGACAAGTATTAAAATCCGATCACAGAGGCTGCTACCACCATATCTGACTCAGCAGATGGCCTGAACACCCTGGCTCTGAGCCTCTTCAGGTCAGCCCTGTCCTGCTGGGGGCCCTGGACCAGCCAATGTCATACTGCATGGAAAGGAGAAGGTGGTTACTAATTTCTTCTCGCTCCATCCCTCTGCAGCAGAGACTGAACCTAGCTCAGTGGTACTGGATATTAGTTTCTGCTTTCCTCCCAGTTTGCTGCTGCAGTAGCAAAGAGTTGGCAGAGGGCCTTCTGTATCATATTTGATCTGTTGACACTTGCAGCAGTGCTGGACTCTAACACTGTAGGAGTTTCCGTCTGGAGAAATATGGTAGCCCTTCCTGCCTCCTCATTCCACTCCCTACGGAAAAACTCCCTCTTGTTTTCCCAAATTCTGGGCCAAATAAAATATACCAAAATAACACTGGAGACAGAGTAGGAATCTCTTGCCTCAAACTTGGCCTCGGAGCAATACATGCAACCATTCCTCGTCTCACAAGCGAGGTCACGTGGGTGGAATCCAGGCAGGGTTTCCTCAGCAGGGACTGCAGGTTCACCCTGGCTGCTATGCAAACAGACGACCCCCTTGTCTGAGGTGGCCAGGATGGCCACTTTTGTCTGTTTTCATGCTAGGTTGAGTTCATGAGACTCCAGGCATTGTACTCTTCAGCTGGCTAACTTAAAACTTTCTAGGAAAGAAAGGGACAGAAGGTCTTGAACTGTGGTGGTGTAGCTGCCTGCTGGCCAAAGTGCTGTGACATTTCACCATTGCATGGAAGAGAGGCAGGAAAGCAATACTTTCATCAGAGTTGTTAGAGATCCTGCCTCACTCTTAAGGCTTTTTATTACTTCAGGGATGTTCTCCTGAGTAATCACGTAATTCTGCTGTACTCGTGGAATGTAGTCAACACCTGACACGTGAGCCAGAGGGTGGCTTTCTATAGCATAGCCTGCCCCTCGCCCAAAGCAACCATTATTATCCTGTCTACGCAGAGCACAGCTCTTTCACAAGAAACCTCTTGCATGTGGGGTAGCAAGGCCCTGCACAGAGATACTACAGAGCACCCATTCTTACTTACAGTTCCTCAGTGTCATTCCAGGCTCCAGCCATTACATCATCTCACTGTCAAAGAAGCTGGGATTTGGCCCAGAGCTGATGATGTAGTATAGTACTGTTCTTTACTTAGAAGTAAGATAAGCATTAGTATCAAGCTTCTGTCATCACTGTCTCACCTGGGGCACCTTTAATGTGTCATACTCGTGCACAGTTAGATTAATGGTGCCGTCCCTTTAAGACAGACAGAGGGGGTTTCTCTAAAATGCAGCTTCTCTGCCTGTTTCTGCTAAGATGTGTGCTTGAAAACCATATTACTAAGTAAAACCCTGTTTAATTTATCCTATCTTATACAGATTTTCATCCCAGTGTGCAATCAGTGTCAAGACAATATGTCTGGTGATAATGAATAGCCACGTATTGTGTGCTGTAACTTCAGCTCTTTTTAGGAAGTTTTAATTTCTTCCCAATTTCCATCTGCCTCCTGTTCTAACGAAGGCCATATGGCTCTTCAGAGCCACCTATGCGCTGGTTAGGTGGGATGCGAGTGTTTGAAGCAGTACTGTTCTTCTGAGGAAATTTCCATTTCAGGATAGGCTGAGAATGGGGTTACCAACTGGTTGTGGACACTTCTAGGATACATGGACTTAAAGGCCAAAAGGGATCATCACCACAGTCTGACTGGACACCCTACTTAACCCGAGCTGTCGAATGACACCTGTTCATTCACTCCCATAGGATAAGCCTAACTGGTTGAACCGCATCAGAATTGTAGAGTTGTTCAGTATCTAAACGAAGTCCTGAGGATGCCCTTCTGCAATTTGTCTCCAACCCTCCATGGGTGTTGTCAAGTCAGCTAGTACAGGCAGCAAGCTAATTTATACCAGGTAGAAATGCTCAGCCTCCGTTTTCTCCTCCTTTCTCTTAACATTCCTCTCCTCATCTGGTACTGGTCTACTGTTTCCAGTAGGTGCAAATTGCTTGTAAAAATGTATATATCAAATTTGTTATCTTAGAAAGAAGTTCTCCCTAATGGTCTAGCAGCCTCTCAGTGGCAGCATTATTTGGCAGATGTCCAGGAAAGAACTTCATGTCGCTAGCTAGGTTTTCACACTTGACTGTAATGTGCTCTCACCTTTATACGGAAACACTTAAGTGCTGATCATGAGACCCTTACTCGTGGCTCTATCCAGTACAACAACCACCTCTAGACCACAGCAATTTATACAGCATGCTCTGGGTATCTACAGAGACTTCAAGGTAGCAACTGCATGAACGCTCATAGGATCATTGGTTAAGCAACAAGAAGAATAATGTTTTAAAAAAATGAAATAATAAAAAGTATAGAGAATCCAGCACTAGTCTACCTTTCCTGCTACACAAGTCCTCCTTCTCTTACCTAACTTCTCCCTGTGTGAACTCCAGGTTTCCTCAGCTCATTTCTGACAAACAGCCTTGCTCTGGCTTTTGTATCCAATGCCCCACATTCTTCTGATTTTTCCTGTAGATGTTATGTCTGAGATTTTTCACTTTTTTGCTTCTTTTTATCACGTTCCCTTGCTCTTGCACCCAGCTCCTCCTGGTTAACTGGTTCTCCACCTCTGTCTGCCTTTCCATCCTGCCATCCCACCTTGGGTGTCATCACCACCCACCCTCTCCTCTGAGCCTGCAAAGCCTCCGTCAGTGGAGACCTTTAAGAACAGGTTAGACACACACTTACCAGAAATAGCATAAGTACAGTTCATTCTGCCTTCGGGCAGGAAACCAATTAAAGGACTTACTGAGGCCCCTTCCAGACCTGCATCTTTCTGATTCTATTATCCTTTGCATTAGTGGGAGAGCAGTAACGGAGCCATACTTCTTGGCACAAATGTTTCCAAGTGGTTGTTATCTTGGGCTCTTGGGCTTGCAGCTGGAGCTTCCCTTTTGGCTGTCTGCAGGGTAGCACAGGCTGCAGCTAGTGCCAGGGCTCAGGCTTGCCGTTTCAGCTTCAGTGATGACTTAAACATCTGAGCTTCTTCTCACCAAAAAGTTATCAAATTACTTTCATTTTCAGTCATTCTATGTTTTCCAAGTACAAGACCATAGATACGTCTTATTATAATAGGGGTCTTTCCCTTGAACTTCCCTGTTACTCATCAGCTATTCCCTTCCACTTTCATTTTAGATCTTTTGAGGCAAACATCACTCTTGTGTGCTAAAACCATGCATCCGCCACAGAGATCAATTGGACTGCAGATATGTAACCGAGAATAGTTTAATTCTTTTTGCCGTGTTGCGTGGTTTTTTGTCTCATTGCCATGCCATTCTGATTATATTTGTATTTGTCTTTTCTGGTAATTCTGCAGGTAAGGTAGGCAGCATAGAACACTCCACAGTATATCCTGCAACCATTTTGAGTGTAACTGTTCTTCCAATCACAGATGAATTTGCTGTCAGGTGTGCAGGTAGGATACCCCAGTTAAGGAATCCAGCCCTTCCAAAATTATTAATTTTCTCTTGTATTAAATTCCTTGGCAAATAGGTTTATACAGGGTAGAAAAACTGCTTTACCGCATGTAAAAACATTCTAGAATGAATACCCCATTATACCGATCCAGCTGCAAATTGCTGTTATCTGTTCAGAACAATTAGCCTATTATACATCCTCTTAAAACCTGATACCAGCCCATCATCTGGGAGCCCGAAGTATAAAGCCATCCATTAACTTCCTTATACTTTGGATCAGCCCGCAAAAACAGCTTAGTGTTCCAGAATCTTTCGCAATAGGGTTGCTCATTATCAGCTATCAGCTTTTGTGCTAACAGTTCCACACTGAGTACAAAAAAGAAGCCAACGGGTTTGCCTGCGGTTTTCTATTATTTTAAGCGCTCTGGACTGAACTTACATCAATATTGTTACTGGTGTACTTAAAATAATAGTCAAAAGAATAGATGACTGGAAAAAGGTGAGGTGGTTTGGGGAGGAGGAGGAAATGCCGATGCTGCTGGAAAAACAATTTCTTTTTTAAAAAAAAACCCAGTGTTTCAGTGAGGCAGGTTTTACAACAAGCATCGCTGACTTCTATGGAGTTGCTCCTAAATTGTACTAAAAGACCTGAGGAGAAAGTAGAAATTTTACAGAGGTAGAAAACAGTTCAAGTATATAAAAAATTTCAAAGAAAATGGGTGTTTGAAAAAATCAGAAGTTTTCAGAACTCTGGTACAGACAGTCCAAAGCTCAAGAGGCTTTCAGGCTTGTGTAACCCTCTGAAATAAATCCACACAGCTCACTGGGCAGAGAACTCACAAAAGGCATTTTCAAAACCAAAGGTCTGACTACTGTATAGTTTCCTTAGAAAATTAGGTTGCCCCTGTGCTGTTGGCCAGTCTTTATTCACCTTTAAAGTACAACATGATGTGTACTTGTGGCTCATAGTAAGTAATTTATTTTCTTTTTGCCTATTCCTTGAAAGTACTTCTGGCTAGCCTTTAGTCTGAAAGGGAATTTGTAAGTGTAAAATATGATTTGTTTTTTTAGTTGTGCTCTATTTTGTTTTTAGTTGTGCTCTATTTTGTTTCCTTACTTTCCTTTTCTGCAGTTCAATTTTCTAACTGTTTTTATTATCCATTGGATCTGTTATGGTAGAATATAGGAGCACCTCAGATAGCCAGATACATTTAGGCAGGGACAGAAAAAACTGAGAATAACGTCTTGTGATGTGAATGGAATTTCTCTTTTTTCTCCTCATCACTTCCAAAGAAAAGCTAATTGTTGTCACACCCTGCTCCATATGTGAGACAGCATGCAGCAAGCTGCCCATACCGACGAAGATCCTCCCTCGTCTCCCCGAGCTCCTGGTAGCACCAGCCCTCTCTGGGTAGGAAGGCCCCTTCATGTCTACTTTAGAGCTATTGAAAGGTAAATTGCAACTTTCTTTTTTAGGTAGGGTCTGGCAGAAGGACACGCTGTCCTTCTCCCCCCACTGCTGCTCATAGCAGGGCATGCTGGCCCTCTAGGAAGCCGGCAGAAGCAGCTGGTCCAGCTCTGTAATGAAAAAGGCACAGGTGCTGGGAATTTGCCCGAGGCCATGGGTCCCACATGAGAGATGCAAACAGGGAGGAGTAGATGCAATGCTTCTGTAAGGGATGGACACAGAGACCCGTCCAACAGTCCAACACAAAGGCAGCCCTTCCCCGAGGGTATCCAACAGGCACTTCTGCCTGGGCAGAAGCAGGACAGGGATTTTTCCTTTTTGATGGTTTGAATTGTTCCTTTCCTTTGATTCACTATGGGAAAAGAGCTTAAACTGAGATGCTTTCAGGCGAATGCCCATGGTGTTCATTATCATAAGCTGGCAGGAGGCAAGACTGCCCTGTGATGGTAAAGAGCAGGAACTTTCCTCTATCAGCATCGCTCTATCCAAGCTGCTTGTAAAGCTATCCTGCTGCCTTCACTCCCTTTTCTCCTTCCTGACTGAGGGATGCATGCTGCCAGCAGCCCTCAGTGATGAGGGAGAAAATCTGGCTGTGATGTTTCAAGTCAGGGAACGGGTAATGAAGGCTCAGAGCCTCTGTCTACAGGTGACCAGGATAAAATATCAGTTTCCAGGGATGCTGTTTACATTCAGCTGGCTGATGCTGCCTGACAGGGGAAATTTCTAAACTAGTTTTCAAGGAAGGAAAATTGCTCCCGAAACAGTAATTTTACTATAAAGAGAAAAACAAAAAGTGAGTCAGGAGTAAGTTTGATAGTTATAAATAGTGGATTTTGGAAGTCCTGTTTCAGGCACCTATAAGCAAGATGGTTACCTTATCATGCTAACTCATAAACCCCCATACGCTTTGTGTTCGCTATGGATTATATACTGGGAAAGACTACGATTGTCCTTTGCCCATTTAGCTCATGGTGACCTTGTTACTCCTACACAATGGGCAGTCACGTATGCCTGATACAATCAGGTATCATGGTCAGCATTTCCACAAGACTGGTGATGTTTGTGAGAAATGCTTTTGTTATCATATTTCTTGGCTTCTACAGTCCAGGCTTTTTTTGTAAAAAACAAACCAAACCAAACCACCCTTCATACTACTTAATGGGCATATGAAAAAAAAAAAACCAAAAAAAAACACAACAAACCAACCCAAAACTATTTTCCCTTGGGAGCAATTTTTTTCTAACATAATGATAGATTTCACTAGGAAAAAATTCCGCTTATTCCAAAATAAACTGTAACCATTCTAAGACATTTCTGTGGGTTTCTATCTATTATAATCTAATCATAACTATTTTTAGAACACCAGTGAATAATAATATTAGACAGCACTGATCTCAGACAATTTGAGACTCCCAGTTGAGTTTCTGCTAGAGAAGCCTATCGTAAAAAGCACCATCACAAATTTGCCCCTTTGTTACAGAGGCTGCCAGACAGATCAAGGGCTTAGAGGGCCTGCTATTTGAAGTCTCTTCAGTATGAAGATGTACTGTCAGGGATCAGTGTGGAGGAGGCTTTTGTTCTGCTGCTGGAGTAAGTGTTTGTAGATGAAAGGAGAATGCCTGCGCCTGGGCCATCAACCTGACACTTTTCAAGACATGAAATTCACTTAGAACTAAGCATGGGATGCTGGGCCGAAAAATAACATATATTTATTTTTCCTTTGCTTACTACCTTGAGAAGCATCCCAATTTCTTTGTAAAGGAATACTGATACATAATTAACTTGCTGGAATGGAGGATTTACAGCATGAGGAGCAAATATTTGAAATTGCACAAGTATGGTAGCAGAATGAAAAGTTCTGGGGCTACATTATAGTCACTGGGGAAGTTTCCATTACCTTCAATGTGTTTCTATCAAGTCCTTAAAACTTCTGGAGCACAGGTATTTGGTCATCTGTCACTAAGATCCATGTCACAGAACCATCACCCCAGTAGACTTTTTTAAACACTGACACAGGTATGATATTGTCTCTTACCCCTTGAGCAACCCCTTCAGATCCTAGATGAAATACGCTGGGTAAGACAGCAGAAAGGGGAAGTTTTCTGAAAGCCACAGAGATTATTTTAGTTTTTTAATGTCTTTGACACCTTTTACTTATGCAATAGAAAATCCTTTTAAAATGCACTTTCTTTTGTAACACTGAAAAATAAAAAGAGTATGAAAAGAGGAGAAAGGATTGCTCACTGTAAGCCTTCAGCTTTGTTGTTAGCTTCTCAACACTCCTGGCCTTCTCACTTTACTCATCATCCAGAACCCACATATACTGCTGCCAAGGAGTGACTGACATTTATGCTATATCCTCTGTCCAAAGATCTCCAAGCACCCAATGAAATTCACCACCTGACTTTTTACTGTATACACAAAGAGCATGTTGCTCACCATTGCAATTCAGCCACCGCTGGGATGAAAGACAGTGTCTTAGGCAGCAAGCATGTATTACTTGAGGGATCTAAGCAGAAAGTACTGAATATCATATTCTTAATAAAACTAAGAGGGAATTTTAGACAGGAATTAATTAATAATGCATATGGATAAGAGAGATTTACAAAGAAAGTGATACAGGATTTTAACTGACACAATTAGTTAAGTCCCTGGTTTTAATTCTGAGCTGAAAGCTACCACTGCATAAAACACTCTGCCTGCTAAATAACATGCTGGAGATTGGCTCAGAGGAAAGTACTGCCCACACTGTTTTCTGATATTTTTTAGGAGAAGAGGGACTAACCCTGTCTGCATTTTGAGTACCTTGTAAGAAGAATCAGTGCCTGGAGAACCAGACATAATAAATGACCATACTGATGTAATCCCACTGGTAGGTGTCTGCCACAAGGTCTCTGCTTGCTGCCAGAGGACCTGAGTCAGCTACGTATCCCCAGGAAGCAAAGCTGGTATCAAGGGTAGCACCTTTCCCCCCTCTCTTCTATCTTGGCAGACCCCTGCTTCATGGCTCAACCAGGATGGACACACTGTCACTTGGAAATACCAATACTTTTATTCATGCAAACACAGGAAAAGTTTGGATCTCATTCCCATTGCATCATTTGAATGCGATTTAGTGGGTGCAGCAGAAAGTAGATACTCACTGGACTAGATTCTGGCATCATCTGTACCAGTGCTAACTTGAGGTAAATTTCTGACATCAAGTGATCAACTCCAAATATACTGTGGTATAAATGAGAACAAAACATGACTCTAAAGTACTAAATTTACTGTTGCTGCCTGCATAACTGTCAATGCTTGAAGAAATATTTCAAAACATTTGTCATTCCAAAAGACTAATTAAAGATACACGATACTTTAGCAACAGCTCACCCTAACAGTTAATTTCTGATGGGATACACAGTAGAATGATGTTGATGCTCTCAGGTTGGTTTGGTCTTTTTTTTCCATTCATTTGCTTCCCTTACCTGCAGCCTGATCTTCAGTGGCAATAGTGAATGAATGACTTCAATACGGGAGAAACGATTCCCTGTAGCTTCCATAATCAGTGAAGAAGTCTCAGACCTTTTAAACAGATTACTTTGTGAGTACTCGCTATAGCCTGGCCAAAGTAGCCAGGTCTCAGGTTCGAGCACAAAACAATGCAGGTGATCACACAAAGCCTTGGCTTCCCTGTTCGCACAGGGCTTGGCTGTGCAAGTTGAAGAGCAGATGGGTCACTGGTCACATTACTCATTCAACTAAAGCTCAGCACTTTGTTAAATGCTTTGCTGTTTAAAATTGGAGTGGCCAGCACTCTGCAGATTTGAACCTGTTCTTCCTACCACATCAAAGGAATCTGGATACTGGGGCAGATTTGGATCTCCCACCAGTTTTAACTGGTATAAACTATGTGATAACTGGTATGAACTATGTGTAATAACTATGTTACTTAAGATCTCCAAGCACCTAATATGAGCACTAAGTGAGTTAGACTGTAGTGACAGAGCAACAAAGCCCAAAATACTTTGAAACCAGTAATATAGTGATTGAAATATTATAAAAGTGATTGGAAACCCAGAATTTGTACAAAATCTGAGGCTAGTGTTGTATATTAAGCATCAGTCATTATACAAGCTAATACTGAGCATAGCGCAATGATCCTGTTAAGGAGCTACTGTAATAAAAGTACTTATACTGAGAAGGATTTGTAACTTCATTTCCCAATAGCAATCAGAAACAGTCCTGTAGAAATAAATGCAGTTATACTGGTGTAAAAGCCCAGAATTCAGACTATGGGGCAAAAGAAGGTCATGTGTCGTTTAGTGAATCCCTGCAATCTGATTTTTTTTGCCGTATTCCCTCATCTCACAAGCACATCTGGTGTTTTAGGAACATTGTATTCAACAGTGGTAAAAGGACACTAGGGCCAAGAATAACAAATGAAAAATGAAAACACTGGGGCCTAATGCTGATCTCATATGGGTGTAAATCAGAGGGATTCCAGCAAAGCCTTTGGAACCACACCAGTGAAATACTTGTGTCTGATTCAAAATCAAAACTGTAGAGACCAGTGATTTTCATCAAGTAAGACTCACTGTCAGGCCTAAAACTCCCCCATTCCACTGGGAAATCTTACTGCAAAGGATCTTTAAAAGAGCTTCTCACAAATGTCACGAATGCTGAGGAATTGACAAAGCTAAAGCAAAAACGCTTTAGTAGCTCCTGTGTCTGCACCACGTAATGTAAAATACCGGTCAAACTAGATTAAGCACAAGGTTTTGATTCACAATTTGCAGCACAAAAAGGGAGTCTGACAGCAAATAAATAATATATTTTGCACGTAGTCACTGGATTAGTACATGGCTGCTCTTAAGCCCTTTAAATACAGAGAAAGTCTTTCCACTGACTGCACGGTGGGTTGTCCTCAGTAACATGACCTTCTGAATAACACACATTACTGCACTTTGTATTTCTGGTCTTGACCTGAGGCATTGCCATAACCACAGCACTTGTAAGGCTTGGTAATTTAACTAAATAGACTGTCTTTAAAATGTAAACAGATCTCAGCTGCTTGTTGACAAAATTGTTTGAAGACACCAGACATTAAAACCTCTTAGTCCCCGTTTGTTGTAGGGAGATCCTAGCAGGGAGAAACAATCTATCCATAAATGTCTGTACAGAAACCATTTTTGAGCCTGAAAATTCTGTTTTCCCTTGGAACCCCACAGCAAGAAAGTGAAAGTATATTCAAGACACAGATCCAATAACTGCATTAAATTTCCTCATCCCACCTTCCACCACAGAAAGAAATTATTTTGTCTTGTTGCTGTGCACTTCTCAGAGCTAAATTATCACATGAAATTAGAACCATCGTAAAAACACGTGTCTTCCTCTTTCCAATGACGTGATGCCAAAACATCAATAAATTTTGTATGATTGTCAGGTGCTGTTTTAATTTCATCCCATTGTACATGTATTTTTACCTCCTTAAATGACTCCCCTCCTTCCTCCTGTTTCAAATATTGGTGGAATGCTCCCCCCTCCCCTGCTGTCTCCCTTCAGGGCTGCTGTAAAGCTAACTGTAGACAAGAGGACTTTCTGTGGATTTAAAGGGACTTTGTAAGAGGTACTGACTTTAGCTATCCTCCACATGCTTTGCTTTTAAAACAGTTCTTTGCAAATTATGTCTTCCATTGTCTTGCAGTCATTGCTTCTTGAGTTGTCTGCAGTTCATCAGTACCTGGGGGCAAAGCAGCCCACTGAGAATGATACTCCAGGTCCTGCCATACAAAATCTTTCCCTATTTTTCCCCACTGTCCTCTAGGTGAGGATGCTCTTTTAATGTCCACTTTGCCAGAAGTCAGTATGCTGCTTGCTTTGTAAACAGAGGAATAACCTACTCAGGCTTGCCCCTTATTTGACTTTGTATTCAGTGAACATCAAGCCAAACAGCAACTAGAATGCCTGACCTTAGAGTCTGAAGTTCAGTAAGAAACACTGAGATCTTGATGCAAGGGGTTTCATATTACTGGCTCCTGTGTCTTTCATTGATTAGACGTTTTACAACTGATAGTGGATTTCAAGGTTTATTTGGAAACTTTGTCAGGAGGGCGGAGATGGGGGAAGGGAGAGAGTAAGCAATGCTGAGGGTTTCTTTTCTATTTAGTGTGTGGCATTAAGATGGGAATAAACAGAGGTGGCAGAAGGGAATGCCATTAACATACCATTACCAGATCTACCCCTCGGCTTATCGCTGGGTCAGTTCTCTGCAGCAGAAGGTGGGGAGAAGTGGGCAGACACTGGAAGGAGGGAAGGTACAAGAGAGGGAATTTGTGAGTTGTTCACTGTAGAGGATTTGTTTGCTTTCTGCAAAATGTATTCAACTCCAGCTGAGGCAAATGGGAGTGATCCAAATATTATGAATTAGACTGTATGAGTAATCCATGATTGTGTTCGAGGTTCAAAATGGTCCTTGGGAAAACGTCATACAGGTGAAATGTCACACAGGGAACTTCGCAGCAGTCATTCACAGCATGCACAATGTGCCCATGGCAATATCTGCTGCCAGGGTCAGATTCAGGAAAGACTCAGTTCAAGCAGAGACGACCACCAGGAAAAGTACCAATACAGAAAGGGACAAGAAGGGGAGATCCTTATTTTGCCTAGTTCCCAAAGGCCAGATTCAGAGGAGTCTTCCAGAAGAAAAGCACAGGAGCATGTAAGAAGGAGTCGTAATTAGAAGAGCTTTCCAAGCTTTACCCTGGAAAATGGTTTTCAAAGCTGCCAGGCACAGCAAGGCTGGGAAACACTGCTGAGGCCAAAGTCAGATAGGGACCAAGGCCTTAAGCACTGAAGTCAGTAGAAATATCCACAAGGAAATTGAGATAGCAGCAAGTTTGAGTTCAGAAGTATCACAAAAGATATTTTTGGTAATCACTGAAGGACTCAGGAAAAATAATATGCACTATGACTCTCTAAAAGACCATGCAATGTTAACAGCAATCATGTAATGGGGGGTGTGCCTGTGTGCGTGGGCACACATGTGCGTGCCTCCTGACCCACTGATGTTGGAGAAGCTTCAAGTATCAGTCTGTCTTGAACTAATGAGACGAAAAGAGAGCATGAAGCAACCTGTAATTTCTGTAGGCTGTGGCTGAGGTGTTAAAGAGAAGGGGTGTATACTGGAATGCACATAACCCTTTTCTAACCTCTCACGCCTTCCCACGTAGAAGATAAGGATTGACATGGGAGTTATTTGTCCACTCGAGCTCTCAAAGAGTTCTCAAAGAGCTCAAGGAACTGCCAGTCAGTCTGTAGTCTGAATGTGCTCCAGGTTTCTTGAGTGATATCTTCTCCTGCCAGGCCTGTGTTTAATTAATCTTCTTAATTATTTTTTTGCAAATTTTTTTTTTTTTTTTGCACTTTCTAGTGAAAGTTTTTGGCTAAGGAAGACAAAATCCAACAGTCTAGCACCCAGGAAAGAGCACTCAGACTTCACAAACTGTTCTCCAAATGGGACATGGTTTCATCGCTCCAAATCCTTCCTTTGAGAGACAAAGCAAGTCTGGGCTGCTGGGATTTCTGGGAATTATCAGTAGCTGGTTACATGAGCTTCAGGAGGTGACCTTGGACTCCCTACAGACTGATCCACCTTTACTCTATTCTCACTCTGACTGTGGCTTACCACAACATTTTAAAAAGTTGAAGAGCGCTAAAAGAATCTTTCTTGTCTAGCATCTGTCCTGGCCTTGTAGGGGGAAGTAGTGCTTTTCTCCCAAGGACAGACAGAAAATTCACACTTAGTCATACTCCACAAAAATTACAGTCTGTGCTCCAGCTTCCCATTATCAGTCCAAATACACAGAATATTATTCCTCTATTATTTCTCTCACTTGCACCCCTATGACCATTTTCACCTGTGCTAGTGCAGACTGCCAACAGTTCAAAACTCTCCAATAATTCAACAGGAAAGAGATCAGAAAGCAACAAGAGCACTCAGAGATATATGAAATATAACCTATGAGGAAACCACAAAGGAATTTTTGTTTCCTTAAATATAGAGAAGATTGAGCAGAGACATGATAACAGTGCTCAAAAATGTAAACGACTGCAGCAAAGAGGAAGGAAATAATCTCTTCTCTCCCACATGGAGAGGATAAGAATAACAGGCTAAAATTGCAGCAGGGACATATTTTTATTAGATATTAGCAAAACCATTTCTAGCTGTTAGGATGGTGTTACTGAAGCATTGGGATAGGCTGCCCTGGAAATATCCACATTGGAATGCTTTTGAAGCAGGCTGGAGCAAAGTCTATGCTAACGGGACAGGTACCACTGACCCACTGTGCTCTTGAAGCAGGAGGAGGAGTTGGTGACTCCTTAAAATCCCTTCTAGCCTTGCTTTCATATAATTTAATGATTCATTGGATAAGTACGTATTCATTTACCACCCTCTGGGAGAATTTTAGAAGTATTACTTGCATCTTTGTGTTGTCTCCAGAGCCTTCTTTAAGACTATTACTCTTCCAATCACTAGGCTATTGTCTGTTGTTCTCTCGTAGTAAAGGTGAAGCTAGTCCTGCCAACCGGGAGCTATAACCCTACCATCAATTGAAAGACAATGAGACTAATGCTCCTAAAGAAATTACAAAAAATGGGCCTTTGGCTACCTAGTCACTTGCCTTCACTTTTGCAGCGGCACGTGCTACAGCATTGCCGAGTTTTGCACTGCAAAAACCACCAGTGAAACACAGAAAAATAGGACCTGACACAACAATGGTTAGCAGGGTCAGTCCCTGGCTGTCACAGACAGCCGTATCAGGTAATCCTTTTTGTAAACTCAGCAAACTCCGTCTCCAGTCCAGCTCGGTTGCTTGTCCTTGCTAGTCTCACTGGCTGGCTTCTCTATGTGTTGATGCACATAGGCGGCCAAGAACCATCCTCTAATTTCTAACCTAGCATTTTTTCTTGGCCAGTTTATTAATTAGTTCCTGTGCTAATGCTGCATTTCCATCTCCTTAGAGTTTTCCAGTTTAGTGGATTTGTAGTTGGCATCAATAGCCCTCTTGGTTTTCATTCTGTGAGGCTAAACAGGTGAAGCTCTATTCATATCCTCTCAGAGCATCAGGTGAATGCACCCATAATAGATCAGTAGCACACTTCTTTCCTGATATAGTGAAAAGGTGGCCCAAAATTATGGGGTGGAGAAAGGATGCCTCAAAACCAAGACCAAACCTCTTTTGTAACACAAAATCGAAGCCTGGGAAGTGTTAAGAAATGAAGTTGCTCTCTTATTTCCTCTGTTAGAAGTGGAGTTGTCCTACAGAAACTCTTGCAGTCTTGGTTATGGTTCTCTCTCAAGTACCACAACAAATCTGAGAGCAGTAGGGAAGAGCAATTCTTGCATCAGCCTTCACACAGCATGGCCTACTTTCTGCTGCCAGCAGTCTCTACTGGCTAGGGCTGAAGCCCAGGACTTGCAGCTCTTCTTCTCATGTCCCCTTGCAGAGGCCAGCCCCACTGGTGGCACAAGCACTGCAGCACTGTGGTTACACATTCAGCAGCAATGCTGCTTGAACCAGCTTGTCCCCACCCTTCTCCACTCCCAGCTGATTTTTCCATTTCCCGCCGGGCGCCCTCCCTACTGCCAGCGTAAGTGTTTGTGCAATTATGTGCAGAACCAGGTCAGGGAGCTGATCCCAGCCAAAAAAATAGCCTGCAAATTTATTTTTTTTCCAGCTGGAAGAAGTTCTTCTGTCTGTTTTCTTGGGTGGCTGCACAAGCACGTTGGCTGGCATAAGGGAGGGAAGAGGATGGGGGTGGAAACAAGCGACTTTGCCATGCGTGCTCCTCCCAAGTGAATGTGGCTGATCCACAGAGCCTCCCCTGCACTCTCAGCTAGCGTGGGCTGATCTTGCAAGGGAAATCACATATTTGTTCTTCGTCATGCCCCAGATGCTCCCCACCCTCCTTTCAAGGAACACTGCTCTTTCCCTATCCATCTCTAGTATGCACTGCCAGAAAGACTCTTTAATCAATCAACATCCATTAGACAGCCATGTTTTTGAGGTCTCCCACTTCTCTTGTGTTATAAAAACAGACTGGAAGAGAGTTCAAGGGCTGTTGATTCTAAAACTGGTGAGTGCTGCCACTTACGTCGCACAATCCCTTTTAGAAGTTGGGCTGCATTTTCTGTACCTTAATCTTTGGACCATTACAATGGTGCATTCTTGCATCATAATTACAAGGTATTAGAAAGATAGTTTGAAAAATGTAGCTCTGTAATCGCACTTAATAACACGTAAATCTTAGTTATAACTGTGTTCATTGAGGCACTACTTTTCTTGGGCAGCTATTACAGTTCAAGTTAAAATAAACCCACTCCCCTCTCTTCTCATGTTTTTTGTCTCTGAGCTTTGCTATTAATGACATAGACAAATAATTTCCAAGATAAATTTTATTATTTGAAGTTTTCTCATTCTAATGTGTTTGGCTCCAGACACTTCAAGGAAGGCTGATACAGCCATTACTACTAATACGCTTTGCAGAAAGGCTCTTTCTTGTTATCCTAGGAGAAACTATTGGGAACTGGTTTGACTGAAGTGTCTACAAGGACACAAGCGTTACTGTAAGTTTTGACTGATTTCTGTACATATTCTGAGGACATAGTGCAAGCTTATTACTCTTTGCAATACCTCTCTGGAGAGTGTGTTAAAGAAAAAGCCCCTAGCATAGCATTTAGATAGGATGCCAAGAAAACTAGTTTTAAAAGGCACATTGTTGTATGACAGGCAGTCTTGTCTGAAATTTGTACACTGGTGATATTTGTTTATCTATTAAATAAAATGATAGATACTTCATTCCTCTCTGACCACTAGAAGATATTTTGGACTTGTTTTTATGCTTATGGCACATATAGGCACTCAAAAAACTTCATGGGTCGTTTGCTGGAAGCCTGTTCACAAAGGACCTGCACAACATGAAGTCCTTTTAACTCCCAGGAGTGCCTCAACAAACACAGTGGACACCCGCCCAGTGTAAATTTTCTATTAATAAACAATATTTATTTATAAATTGATCAACCGTAGCATCTTTTTATAGACTATACTAAGAAAAGTAAACTAAAGCAGGTAATCATCTATTAACATCTGTGCAGTAGTATACTTACAGAGAGTTTTTAGTTAACATACAGATTTCCATCAGGAGAGCAAGTCAACAGCAGCACCAGATGGCTGCATTTTGGTTTAAATGCTTCTTACAGTAAAGAAAAAAAAAAAAAAAGCCAACAGGTGCCAAAGAGTAGCGATGAGTGGCCTCTTTGCCCCTCACCTCCATTTCCCTGTAGGATTCAAACAATCACTTCAGTGATAGCAAGACACAGGGATCGTAATTTTCATTCAAAAGTAGGAACCATGAATGTGGGTTTTGATTCTAGAATCAGCCTTGTGGTTCCTGATGGGCTTTTAACCTTAGGCCAAAGTCTAAGGATGAACTGAGCTGTATCTCAGCCCCACTTTTCTGTGTGATACTAGCCTGGTCCCTAAATGCATCTCACTGCTTCAACTCATACAGCTGTAAGTTAAAAAAAAAAAAAA
>VZTL01076446.1:39707-55424 GCA_013400535.1 Scopus umbretta
AAAAGGCTGTTTGAGAGGAATGCAGAGAGGCTAAATTCATCAGCACTTTGAAATGAACTTGCAGTACTAAGCACTGGTATTTTCATTGCAAAATGAGGCCTTTTGCTGGGAAGCATCAATGCAACAGGATCGTCTACTGACAGAGTTGTCAGCACTTTTAGTCAGGCTGGAGTACTAGAACATGCATTCAGCTAAACTGCTTAAACAGAATATATTGCTTACCATAAATTGTCTATGCTACTGTAACTGCAGAAATTGTCCTTGGAAAGCCAAACATGCCTACCTGATCTGCAGGTAGTACAGAGTAGTTCTGTAGGGTACAGAGTAGCTCTGTTTCTCTAAAATCCAGAGAGTTACACTGATCTCTCTGCTTGAGGATTCCACCTAATAATAAACAACATATTTTTCTACACTGTGACTTGATTCTGGCTGCATACATTTCCATTCCAGTGTCATTTGTAATTGCTTTTAACTTAAGCAAAAAGCCAGATTTGATTTCAGCTAAGACCAGACATAACAAATTCGACTAGAAAAAGTGTTGGGGAGGGGAAAGGAAGGGCATTTTGGCTGGGGAGAAAACTGAGAAGAAGGGACTATAAACAGAGTGAGATGGAAATTTTATCTGAGCCGTAACAATATCTTTGCTGCAGCAGCAGCAGCAGCTAGCAAGCACGACTTTCTGGACCTCATCTCTTCAGCCGTCAGTTTTTCATCCGTACGCTCTGCTGCGCGCTGGGGAGCGAGGGAGAGATCGGGATCGCTGCTGCGGCTGCACAGCCCATGCCAGGAACCTCTTGGTACACTGGCTGCATCACCGCATCCCAGCCCAAGTGAGCTCATGAGGCTCAGCTGGCCTCGGAGAGGTAGCACAGACACGTAATGAACACGACTGTCATGGAAAGTCTAAGAGGGACGCTTGTTCCACGGACTGCCCGGACAATGAAGAATTGGTGTGCCACCCCCTCTCTCGCCCCCCAGCCGATGCCAAGGCGGGCGGGCGGCCGCCGACAGATGAATAGCAGGTTTGTTCCAGCAGCTGCGCGTCCCGGTCCAGCGAAGAGAGAGTCTCCGGGAGTGCGGAGTGCCCCACTCCGTGCGCGCTCTGCAGAGGAAAGAGAGCTGGGGGCAAAAGGATGGCCTCGGAAGGGGAGAGCATCAACCTTCAAGTGAGTCCATCTTGGGGAAGTACCTGTGGGAGGGAGAAGTGGGAGAGAGGGTCCCCGGTTTGGGGGAAATATCCACTGCTCCTATCATTCGCTCCTCAGCTTTGGCAGCCAATTTCACTTGAAAATTCAGTGCTGCTTTTTTCCTCTGTTCTCCTTTGAAGAAAAGCTGGTGGCAGGATCTCTCTCCTGTTCTGCCAGGAGCTGTTATGAGCCTTCTTCCAAAAGAGTGAGAGTAAGAAGAGAGCTGTTACTAAAAAGAGCTGCTTTGGGGGGAAAGAAGGGACAGCAGGGGCAGAAGTTACCCTTCAGCTCTCAGAAGGAGGCAGCACATACTTCACAAGCTGCAAAAATCTGAGCCGTTCCTCATCTCATAAAGCCTTTCTCTGTTTGGCAGAAAATGCTCCCAATCTGGAGAGGAGGAAAAGAAATAAATACAGCAAATGCTGAGGGAATGCAGAGGCCAGGGTTTCCTACGCAGGGTTTATAGAGAAACAAAACTTGGTGAAGCTCCTTCAGTTCTCTGTGTTCCTCTTCTCAGTGTTTGTGTTTTTTAAGAAGGGTGTTTCTTGTGCTCAGCATGTGTTCTAGGAAAGGGCAACAACCCAAGGGTTTGGAAAAAGAAACTATTAGAGATGAAATGGAATAAAAACCCCAGATCACAAACACCCACCAGCCTTCAGAAGTTCAAGTCTAGATCCGCACTCGAGACAACTCTGGATAAGGGGAGAATATGAAGCATTGCCCCAGGGCGCAGTTTCCAGCCCTGGGAGAGTTGGCAGCAAGTCCAAATTTTGCAGCTGATTTTTCTGTCTGTAATGGTCTTAACCATCCTCAGACTTGAAAATGGGGAAGTCCATCTGAGGTCTCAATTTTAATTTCTTTGGCCTACTGAAGAAACTAAAATGGAAAGATTTATGCCCTTGAAAATAATCAGGACAATTATCCTTATCTGGAAAGGAGGACTGAGACTCCCTGATCCTGCAGAACATAAGTCTGCTGAGATACAAGGTGAAGAACAGGTTTTTTAAGACCTGGGAGCAGTTATGCTTGGATAAGAGACACAATAACTGGGGAAGATACACAGGTAGCTGTGACAGTTGGTGAAAATATTTAGGACTGAGGAAGAGAGACGTTAGGCTTTCCTAGGACTAGATAATAAGGGGAAAAATAGCGAAACCAGTAAGCCAGGAACTGGGGGCGAAGGGCAAAGCGGACAAGAAAATTATGCTAAATAAAAAGTCAGATTAACTCCGTGTATGTTAAATCTTTCCAGCCAATGGAAAGTTTCAGGCCTATAGTGGATTTGAAGCCCAGGTTTCATAGATGAAAAAATCAGCTTCACCGGTTAAAATGCTCATAAACTTCTGAAAAATCTGGATTTTAGTTTTTTCTCTTTCAACCCTAGATTAAGAGCCAAAAGTGATCCTCAACATCTTCAGCCTTTATGATACTCAAATAAATAAGCCAAGAAAGTCAAAGGTTCCTTGAGTTACAAAATTGAAGAGATCATACCTATCTGTTTCTAGAGCAGGAAGGTGTGGAGTGTTTCTATCCAGCTCTACACAGGTTGCCATAAGAAAAATCATGCTACTGAGATTTTCTTCACAACACCTTACAGGGATTTCATGAGGCCACTAGACAGTACAAAATACAGGTGAATGCACACAGGTTCCTGCATGCTTATGATCAGGAAACATACAGTGCTGGCAGGGGAGGGGAAGAGCGTTACATATGACCACGTAGGTGAGACAAGCAGAGGGTCCTGGCATGACGTGCCTTGACAAGTGTGAGGTGAGGGAAGGAGTGATCAGTGGAAGGAAAAAAAAGTCTTTCAGCTGAAAGTACATTTAAAGAGATAAAAAAAAGATTTCAAGAGACTCTTTTGAGTCTCTGCTCTGTGCACCAAATGCAGAGCAGGTGTCTTCTTGGAAGTTTCCAGCTGTGGGTTTATGGAGAGCTTGTGGGAATGCTCTGGGGTGGTAACGTATGACTCACTTCACCTCAAAGAGCTCCTGGATGGAATAGCAGTCATGAAAGTTGACTACAACACAATACAGAAATAGGAATTTTTATTTATAGGGAGAGGGTCCTGTACCCAAAGCAGCTGCACAGTACCTACTAGCATTTCTTATACAACCTTTACATAGCCAGGCTTGACAGGTAACAAGAGAATGAAAACAATATGAGCCTCAGGCCTGAGGAGAGAGCTAGACGAGGCAATTGAGATTTAAGAAGGCTCTAAGGGGAACTGATCAGCTCCCAACATTTTTGCTCATCCTAAAGCATGCGAACAGGAGCTCACTCAGCAAACCTAAAAGTATCCATACAGGAGACACTCCCTCACCCAGCATGTCATCAGCTTGTGGAATTTGCCATCTCCGGGTGCTGGTCAGAAGGTCAAATATTGAAGCAAGCAATATGGGAGAGCGGGAGGTCCAGTAACAATATTTACAGTTATTCAAGCTAAAAAAGGTACTTTCAAATCCCATAAGCCAATAGCAGGATAAAAATAAATACCTTTTTCACTTCCCTACAGGCAATGGCATAACTGCTGACCAGGCTGCAAGTGGTATCTTGCTTTAGAGAAGTTATACACCAACTGTCCATAAGTGAGACCTAGGACTGCTTTTTAACAGCAGGAAGTGTGTCCCATTAATCCACTTTCTCCCTCACAAAAATTCTCTTGTTCTGTGTGTTTCAAAGGAGTCTGTTTTCCAGTTCTGACTTCTAGGAAGACTAACAAACCCTCAAACTGTGCACAGAGAGATGCTAAAAGGAAATGGTGCTGAAATGGGAAAAAAAGCCACAAGGCTTTTTTTTTTTGAGAGCAGCCTCACCAGCTCTACGTCAGCTGGCCAAGTGCTAAGACAAAAGACACAACTTGAATTAAAATCTTTTAATTAAAAAGATTAATTTACCTATTAAAGGATAAAACTTTAACGTGATGCATTCTTCTTCCCAGACATTTCTATTTGTGGCTTCCAAGTGAAACTTTCACCTTCCCCTATTAAGCATCTGCCATTGACAAGAAACCAGGCAGGCAGACAAGTAACCTGATGACACATAACAGAGTATATCCTGAGATATCTGGGATTAGAAAAACACATTTGGGATAGAAACAAATAAAGCAACCCAACAAGATCCCGTCACCAATTTCTTTTTACTTCAGGAAACAAAGGTTTATAAATCAGAAGTATGGCTTTGATAGTCACACTCTGGCTAATTTATCTGCACTTCTTTATGCTATTATTCCTCCTGGCTCTTGCCTCCAACCCTTCCATAGAGATTTGCAGGGGGAAAAAGCGGGAGGGAGACATACAGGATGGTTCTTTTCAGCAGCAAAAGACCCGTTAAATCTGTTTAGCTGTGTACCTCAGCTGCTGCAGTTCACGATCTGGCATCTTAACACAACCCTGTTTCATTGGTGATTTAAGCTAATGTACCAGGCTTTGAATGGGAGCGACTGAGGCAACATCCGTTCCACCACTCCCACCACAGTGGCCGTAACCAGGGGAAAGTCTGTGGACAGCTGAAATCAGTAACACTCACACATTATTGCCATGGCTAGGTCTGTCAGAGCCCAGATGAACATTGCAGAACGGAGCAAAGATTGGGGCTGACACTAAACAGCTCCAGAGTTTTATTAGGTTTGTATTTTTATATTTTCTTATTCATGAATGGGTGTTATGTTCTGTATAAATGCAAGTTTAAGGGATGTGTGCTGGATGAATGTCTTCCATATCCGTGTTGCAAAAGAGGCTATATATTGTAAGTTGCATCTTTCTTTTTATAGTTTCTTACTCTTTGGATAAAAAAAATTTACAATCCGCTGTGACGAGAAGCAGAAATAATACCTCACCATTTAGGGAATCATTCACACATCAAAAGTAAAAAGAGTAATAAGATAAAATAATCATTCTGGAAAACAGACCCCACACTGAAATTTTTTGGCAGGAGCTGTTTGGTGAATACCCTGAATGCAAAACACATCTGTGGAAATAAAGACAGGCTTACAAGCAACTTGCAAGGAAAAAAAAGATGTTAAATAATTGGATAATTTACTTCCAGTGCTCAGTTTTTGACAAGATCTATAGCAGCAAGATTTTAGACAGGCAGATAAATAGCATTAGCTATAGGCCTGACAGCGGGGACTTTTCCAAAATGCCCACAAAACAAATGGAAAGTCCCACTTACCACTGTAAATCCCACCTCCCACATCCCGCTTTCAGTCTAGGCCTCATGAGGAGATGCAGAGAGTGCGTTCACAACTGGGTTAGACTTTTGGTTTTGTGGGGGTTTTTGTGGCTCTAACTTGTGCCTCGAGGCTGTGATGTGCTTACGAGTTCTTGGCTTGGGCACTTATTTTCGTGCTCCTGCAGCAACAGCCAGCTTGTGCTTTCTAGTGCTGTAGGACCCTTACTATCCTTCAGCGATTTCCTAGAATGGTGGCAGTCTCCCTGCCCCAGTGGACTTCAGTAGTGTTATTTGGGGTCTGTAATTTGGGCCTGGATAGTTACAGTCTGCATTGACAGAGAGAAAGAGCCTTTCAGAAAGAAAATCCCGAGTGCTTCAGAAAAAGCCATTCCTGTGACATCCCTGTATGGTGCGTGCAACTCAGCCATGAAGAGTTTGAGGAACTTACCTCACCGTGTCTTTAACTAAACTAACCCAATGACTACAGCCCCTCAAACAGGATCCCACTCCCTACTCCCAGGGGTGTACTCCACCACCTGTGCCATTCATTTGACCCTGGTAAGGCTGGTTCAGAGAGCTAAACTCAGGGAAAACTAGGCACTTTCTGGCAGTGCTTGTGTCCCGGTTTGCTGTCCTGCAGTCGTTCTTGGGAGGGTCAGAGAACTGCCGGTGACTAAGACTGCATGGCCATGAGAGCATGTAGAGACAGCAGGATGTCTCCTTTCAGTGGCAGCTACCCCTTGCTGCAGATCACTTAGCTGAAGGTCCAAGTCTGGGTGTAGCTGGTGGAAGAAGCAGGGAAGGCCCAAACAGTAGCAATGATTGCTCTCACTAGTGGATGTCACTCAGATTGCAAGATTTCGGACTGCTACTTCCCTGTAAAGCATTTACAGGGCTAGCTAGTGGGTTAGACAGAGATTCAGCGTGCCCCAGTTGGTCAAAAGACAGGTGTGAAATAGGATATCATGCTTAGGAGCAAGAATGGTCCTATGTTCTTCTCCCCGAGCTGCAGGGACCTGCAAGTCTGTGTAGCATTACCCACGCTGGTCCCAGAAACCAGTAACACTCACACTAGAAGACAGACAGCATGATCACAACATGCTGAGAAGAAGGAGACTTTTTCTTACAGCCAGTACTAATCGGTCCTTTGTTCTATAGTGAGACGTGGCATTTCTCCTCTCCTTTATACATTCCTCCTGCCTACTCTACCTGGACACGGCCAGCTTTCCCACTTCGGGTGAACATTCACTTACGCCCTTCCCAAACATGAGGATGGTGTTTTCTCCCCTTGAGAAACCGGACCCCAGGTTTCAGGGTATCTGGGGAAAATGAGGCACATGTGGAGTCAAATATACCCTTGGAGTTATCCCATGGAAATCAGCAGCCTTACACCAGAGGCTGATCTAGTCCCTTGCACTCCACCTTGTTGAGGGGTGGTGAAAGAAAAGTATCAACATCTTTCTGAGAGAGGGAGCCTGGTCCCATGCTGTGCACTAGGCAGGACATGTCCATCGTGAAGCCCTGCAAGTGAAGGCAGAGAAGGGAAAGGGGGCAAAGGGGCTGTTGATGGAGAGAACATCAAATAGTAAATTAGCCCGACTGACCCATCAGTCAGTGAATCTGCGCTCACTGAAACAATAGGCAAGCAGAAGCCTCCCACAGGAGAGTACAAGGGACTGTTGATAAATGGGATTCTTCTGCTGGACTTAGGGTTAGGGTAGGGTTAAGATAACCCTGCAACAGAAAGAAGGCGGCAATGACATGCTGTTAGAACAGTAATTTCCTCTGATAGATACCTAAAACATTGCCTGCCAGTGCTATAAACTACAGAAGGGAGGCTGTGATGCCAGAGGACACTGACTGCAGAGCATTCAGACCCCAGGTCTGCTGCAGCAGAGGGTGAAGTTGCTGTGTGAGTGGTGATGCCTCTTTGGCCTGGCCTCACGGGGACAAGGGGTACCCAGACCTCTCCGGGCTCCATGAAAGGCTCTGCCAGAAGTAGCACATAGGACCAATGCACACTGGTCTACAATATGTGGCACTAGACATATGAGTTTCAGTCAGAGCTGGGGCTGCCATAACAGTAAATTACTGCACCACCAGCTTGGCCTGGCCTGCTCACAGTGCCTGCACATCGGCCACCAGTGGGACCCTTCCCCCTTGTTCCACCATCTCTTCCTCAGCCACAACCTTTAGGGGCACCATCTCTCGTCACATACCTGTTTCACACATTGAGATACACATACATCTCACCCACACTTGCAACTTGCATGTCTGAGTGCACAAGGAGTGGGGTTTATTTAGTGAGTAACCATAAATCTGGTTATGGTGGTGGCAACACACAGTTCTGGTTGGCCAACAGCAAAACCTCCCACTGAGACATCTTTGTGAGTGGGAGTCCTCTGCAACGTGAAGTACCTGTTAAACCATGGTTAAATCGATTTTTGTGTCTTTTGTCAAAAAGTTGCCTCCCTCAGCTTCATTCCAGCCCATGCCTTAGAGCTGAACCATGCACCTGCTTCTCTGTTCGCCCTCAGCTGACAAACAGGTACAGCACCTCCACTCATTTAGCCACTAAAAATGGAAGCCTTCAGCCCAAGTCACCATCTCTCAGCCCTTCCTGAAAAATATGTATTCATTTGTTATGTTTCTCTTCTGAGAACCAAAAATGGGCAATGCTGTGTGCATAGAATAACCGTACACAGAAGTGTGAGCTTGTCCAAGTATGAAAGGGAGCATGGGCATTTTTACTACATTTCTCCATCCTGGCTTGTGAGTCAAATGTTTATAAACCTCTCTCTGAGAAAAGGCAATACAAGAAATGAGCTCCACTACTGTAATCCAGACCGCCCCAGGTGTGTAAACACGTTACAGAAACATTTGAATTCAACACCAGAATGATGGAAGAGCCCATGTGCAGATGCTGGAAGATTCACATCACCAGTTACCATACACCTTGACACACTCCTTTTGAACCAGGCAAGTTATAATTCCCTGTCAAATTACATGAATCAGATGTATGACTCTATAATTACAGCTATGAAAACCATTATACTCAGGATCTTAGAACTTTCTATCCAAAATAACCCTTGGGGAAGAAATTTCTCATGAAGCTGCTGGGTCAAGGTTCAGCAAGTGCTGGAAATTCTGGGGGAATCCTGTCAGCAGGTTTAGAGAAATGAGAACAAGAAAATGAGATGATGTACTGGCTTGTGGATTGTTCTGTTTCTTTTTTTTTTTTTTTCTTTAGGTTTTTAATTTTTGCAAATATTTATGCATATTTGTAGGAGTTTTCTCTTTGCACACACACAACTCCAAATAATATTGTGGGGGATTAAAAAAAAAGCCACAGACCTTAGTTATGTGAGAAAAATCACTGCTCCTACCAATCTTAACAAGAGCCAAAGGGCAACCAACCATTCTTCTGTAACCTATGTTTTATGGAAGGAATGTTTCTGCAGAAAATAACAACAATACTCTGTACTCTCACAGGACTTCTGTGAGAACCAAGTTCTGCTGTCCCTAGTTCTCCAAGCATTTTATAAATATCAGTGAATTTAATTTCACAATCCCCACATGGAGCAAGAGGTGTTTTCCTGCCTATTTTACAGATATTAAGTCAAGGTAGAGATGGTTAAATGACCACTGATATACCCAAGGACACGCAAGTAGAAAGTGACAGAAGCAGGAAGGAAAGACTGGGCATCTCTGTTTGGACGGGTGGATTGCCATGGAGAAGCAGTGTATTCTGTGGTTTCATCTCTACTTCTCACTGGCTAAATTCTTAACCACCATTATTTTTTAAGAAATTGTTAAAGATTGTTTTATTTAGTTGTCAGAGACCACTCTGTTACTTCACACAATGCAAGGAAGAACATTAACTGAAGGTGTTAATAAGAGACCAAATGCAATTCCTTCCCTACGGAATGTAACTTCAACATCAGTTGGAAACAAATTTCGACATGCTTTCAAAAGTTCAGTCACACAGCTGTGTTTGCACCTCTTTCTTGGTGGAGCTAGAGTCATGCTCAACCATGTTTGTGTAGGAAGCAAACCCCAAAGCCAAAGTGAAACAAGCTACATTATATTAAACATAAATTCTGACTCAGAATGACCATACAGGTTCTTGATGGAACTGTTCTACTTTAAGCTTGCACCTTTTTTCAGCTGATTCAAGATTAAATGTTCCTGCACGTCCTTGTGTGATTTCAGGCTGTGGCCACACATTTTTTGCTGACTGGAGCTGAAGTGCTGAAGGGGGAAGGTTCATCCTCGCCAACACCATCTATTGTTACTGCTCCCTCAATGCAACTGCTCAAAGTAATTACTCTATCAAGACTGTCTGGGCTAGGAAACCTCCATTACTGAGTGTCTAAGCTAACTCAGATCATTGTGAAAGAGCTCATTTAGGGAATATGCAATTATGTCTTCTAAGGTAGAATTAAGTCCCCTATCTTCACAAGTCTGGACAGAGACAGAAATAGCAGCTCCTTTAGATAGGCCTTCATTCATCTTATTGCATTGGGATAATTGTTTGCATTCTTGGCTATTTCTTGGCTGGTCATGTTAGCTGAAGATCTAGTTCTTCTGGGATGATCAGAAGACCATGAGATAGATAATCTGGGTTCTTCTTGACTTAGAAGTAAAGGATAAGGAAAACAGATACAAACACAAATACAATTAAAAATATTCCTGCATAACATAAGCACCTGTTTTTTTTTCATTTGCCCGTGGTGATACCTTGACTGGCAATCCACGCTGATCAGAGAGACATCCAGCAAAGGATTAATATGCCACAAGAAAATGTAATATGCTTCTGTTTTCCTCCCTTTTAACAGTAACAGATTTGAACTCCATCTTCATCTTCATGTGCTAGATTCTTGGGAGCTGATTCTGGACCAATTCCTTAGCCAGCCCCCATTTTTGGCATGGGGCTGTGAAAAAGTTGCCGAAGGGAGTTGTGTCAAAGGGCTTTTACTTTGCTCTTAATGGCTCCACATACAGTCTGAAGGAATCCGAAGCGCTCACGAAATGTGGTTTCCCCTCTCGTGTTTGCTGTTCAGCTGGCTCAGCAGCTCAACCATTTAAAACCATTGTGAGTGGATTTAGCACTTGTGGAATAATGCTGGCCTATTCAGATCTGGAGAGGGATGGGCAAAGTCCACCAGCACAGTAAAAGCCCCTCTTCTCTCCTTCTCAGATGAGGAGCCAGGGTGCAATGGAGTTTGAGGGAGAAAACGACTCATATCCAGGTGCAGCTACACAGATCTTGGGGGAAAGAGATAGGCGCTTACTGAAATAAAGAGCTAACATATGTTCAGAGAAGGCAATATCTTCAGCATCCCAGAAAAAGAAAAAAAACAACCAAAGAAACCCAAACACACCCAAAACCAACTACTGAAGTATAGGAAGAATATCATGAAGGAGAGGGGAAAAAAAAAAGAGGAGTGCAGCCCCTGAAGAGACCTCCAGCAGGGTGTGGTCCACAAAATGACAGATTATGAATGCTAGTGAGCCAAATATGGGGAACAGATACAGAGAACTGAGACTCCTGGAGATCTTTGTCCCCAGAAACCAGAGAAGATGGAGCTCCCCACTTCATCTTAGCCTGAGCTACTAAGTATATATAGCAAGAGGTGTGTTTCATCTCTGAGCTGATCTAATGCTCAATTATTCTGCTGAGACCATGAAAAAAAAGAGATAACTAAAGCCATCTCTGATGTGGACAGCATTGCAGACACACTGTAGATCTGTATCTTTATGCAGAGATTTAAACTCAGGACCAGGCTCAGACAGGCAACTCAAGAGCAGATGGCAGCAGGTCTTGGCGGCTACTAATTAGGTTAGCTTTTGGTTAGTGATGTTGAGCTGAGTAGCTTTCTGATTCATTTCCAAGGCCCTCTGCGCTACCTTCAGCCACAAGCCTCCAGGCATCACCCTGAGTTGAATGAGGTCAGTCTTACCGTGTTCACTTTTTTGGGCCAGGGCAAAATGGCCATTCTCTTACAGATATCCAGTTGGGGAATGGGCTCAGGGTTCGGATGCAGGCCAGAGTGGTGGTGAGCTCAGGTGTTTACAGCCAGGGTGGGGCAGGGTCCTTTTAAAGCGCTTCCTCTTGCCTCACTCGCACAACCTACAAACAGGGACGTTATCTCTCCTGTGGGAGCAACTGACTCAGATGCTTGGCCAGCTGCAGGGAAAGGTGTCCCCCGTAGCCGCCAACAGCAAAGAATAGCTAAAAAATAAAAAGAGGCATTGCTCTGTGGCTGCAAATGATAACAATACATTCCTCTCTATTCTGATCCAAAAGCAATTTTTTTCTTCCTTGTTCCCCTCCCTGTTTTTTCCTATCTGATGAGAACTTGTTTCTCAGCTAGAGGCCCAGTCTGTCTGTTATTGGTGTGCCTAATATAATTTTTTATATTCCTCCCTTTTTTTTTTAATTTTACATATCATCAAATGACTTAGGAAAAGTAAGGTTCAGCCAACTAAACCTCAAAGGAGTTATGCAAGAGCAAGTTGCACTGAGCTTTACCACGAGCCCTGTACAATTAACCATGTATGTCCATGGACTTGATAAATCTGTTTATGAAGTACTTTGTGGGTATATACTGTTGCAAATCTGGCTGGAGCAGTCTGAAAGGATACCGTTCCCAGTGGCTATCCTTCAATGAGTAGACACTGTCTCTAGCACTATTCTTCACCTCTCTGAGAAATAAGGGACAGTATTTAGCTGAGTGACTCCTCTCGATAAATCAGCCATTTCCATGCACATGATACATTGGTATTCTGCACATGACAAAGCACTTTTTCCTTCGTTATCATCTGCTCAGTAGTCATCACTGTAAGGCTGATTCAGCAGAAATGAGAGCACACTTGTGGGAAATTTGTCTTAGGACCAGCAAAATACACAGACTGAGAAAGCTGTGATTTACTGATCATAACCTTTATGTGGAAAGATCTATGTCCTTTGAAGGTCCTCTCCTCCTCCTGGTGCATTGTGAAGGGCAGGTAGGACTCTGTGACTCCTCTTGGTTGCGCTATAGATAATATTCGGTGGCCCTAAAACTGTGGGAATATTGTATCTGTTACCACGCAGCATTCAGTCTGCCTTTTGCCCAAGGCACCTATATTACGTAGACAATCAACGCTAACATGTTGATACCTGTGAGCAGAGGGAGATTCACATTCTATACTCAAATGCTGCAGGAGCTGAGGTGTTAGGAGGATGTATGAAATTAAGGTAGGAAGGGCAAGGAAGGAGAGGAAAGACTTTGCAGCTACATTCAGATGTAATAAGAGTAGTTGAGTGAAGGCCTTCAAGATTGAAGATTGAAGAGGTATCCTTTGAGGCAGTATTTCTTTAGAAAGTAGATTACAAAGTAAAACCTCTTCAAAAGGTCCAACAAAAGCAAGAATATTTGATGCCAGTGTCAAGAACTGAGGAGAACAGTTGTAATGATTTCACTAAATATGTATCTTCCTGTCAGGTAGATAAATATAAATTAAGAGTCACTGATAAGAATCATATTAATAGGTGGAAGGGAGTTTCTTTTGCCATCTTCTCTGGTCATGTCAGCAGTAGCATCAAACAGGGTATCAGGGTGCCCAAACAGGACCCGAGAAACTGTGAATAAACAAAAAGGGGTAGAATGGCATTTGGTTTTGTTTTTGCAGAGAAATAGACTGTAGTGAGCACACAGAAAGGTACCAAAAGGGCCTTCACAGCACTACCGCACAACATATTGACAATAAAGCTGAGCTGCTCAACAACAGTGAGCTCTGCTGGGGGAGGCAAAAACCCAAAAAGGAAGAGTGTGATCAAAAGTGAATAAACTATACAGATATACCCCTCCATCACTTTGTGCTAGGTGTGTGCAAATGTTTCAACACACAACTAAAACTGGGAGCTAATATGAGCTGCTTCTCTGAGCCCATGCCAATTAATGACAACCACAACCACCACAGTGATCCAAACACAGACATCCAGTGCATAGTCAACCCCACAGAGTCCAGGTTTTTTTTTCCCCCTCCTTCTCCATAACTCTTCCGTCCCTCGTCAAACATTCAGGAGTTCATTTGTCATAGCCTTTTGGCTACTCCCTTATAAAAATCCCGCTCCAGTTCAAAACACATATTGAGTGAACCTCACTTGAAACCCAGGGCATTTGTTCTGCATCAGTGGTTCCCACATCTTTTGTCCTTCAGCCATCTCAAAGTGAGAAACTACAGGCTAAACATCAGATACAGTGACAAAGGAATCATAAGAAACTTCAGATCCTGCAAAATTGTGTTTCCCACTTCAGAAACTTACATTTTCGTTGGCTGGACGTGAATGCTTTTCAGAAGACAACTGTATTTGCAGAATTTGGGCATTCAATTGTCAGAGAAATGGTTATTCTGTTTTAATCTCCTCCCATTCCTATTCTGGCCCAGAGGCATTTGCTTCCCCAATACAGTCTCCCAGGAAGGTCTCATTTGCTACACCCCTTCCCAAAGGTCTCTCAAAGCAACATCTACCCAGGAGATCTCTGAAAAACACAATTGTCACTAAGGGAATTTGGGCCTCCCTTTAATTTCTGCCATGCTGTACTATAGCTCCTCATTATAAAGTTAGCTCTTAAAGGTTCTTTGTCTCTGCAGGGTTGAAAGTTGCTGACTGAATGTCTGGGTCGAATTTTCCACCAGTCTTCCTTTAACTGGCCATTCTCAGCTATGTAAAGTGTTTGCATAATGCTACAAGAACATTCACATCAATCTTATTTAACATTTTGAACCTGTTTTGCAAAGGGGTTAATGAGAAAACAAAACACAACCTGAATAATAAGTCACCAGAAAAAAAAGTACTAGCCTAATCTTTTAACATAGAGCCTGAACAGCAATTCTTTTCACAGAGAGAAGAGGACTGACATTTTTTTCTAATCTGACAATGTAATTCCCAGGGACAGTGTATGAGAAAACAGCAGTAATCTATAGAACACCCAGGAACAGTTGTTGAAAGATTCCCAGGGTGTTACTTTTGGCAGGACATCAGGTTCCAGTAAAACCCACTGAAAACACTAGACTAACAACAACAACAATAATAATAATAATAGTAAAATATTTTACACAGATGAAGTGTCTGTCATCTAAGGGCCACAAAAGGCTTCTGCAAATGGTGAACGAGCTCCTTGAGGAGGGGTAAACGAAATTGATGCTCTGTAGATGTTGCCCCTGACTCACTGTTTTAGAAGATGGGTTACTGTGTACAGAGTGTTAGAAGGTACAGAAAGAAAAGAGTTAACATGCATAGGCAAGCTTGGGAGCATTCTTAATAGTGACCTTGCATAAACATAGTAACCTATTTTTTAATGTTTTCAGTAAATCAACTGCTGACATTCCACATACACAATTTGAGCACCTGTACACAAATCGGGTAACTAAAGATTACATTGTGCAAATACACAAAGTACTAGGTGAGTTCATGAAGAGCTTCTTGACTCTAATGTGAAATTCTATATACTATGCTTGCAATTCCTGCTTGGCATGCTCTTGTATGTTTTCTGAGACCAGTCTGGGACTTAAAAAATATATGTAACCGTATATAAGTATATGAAAAGTTAGGGACTAGAAATAAGAGATCAGTGTAGGCCACTTGTGAACCTCTAGAAATTTTGGATCCAGACACACACTTTGCACTGTTAGCCTATCTCTGCTGGGGAACCATTCCACAGTAAGGCTACTTTTCACAAAACCCAAGATGCTGCATCACTCTGGGTCACATATGAATCTCAGCCTATACTTCATATACCATACTGTGAAGATGTTGCTGGTGGTGGTATACTGGCAAAACTTCCAGTGGACATGAAGCTTCTACTGCATCATTAACAGCTTTTATGGCTTAGTTTAATTACTTAATGACTTTTTGGCACAAGTACACCATCAAATGTTGCTGCGCTGACCTTACCTAAGTGACCTTAAGAGGACAACATATATTGAGATGTGGTTCCTTTCCTCAGGGTTGTTCAGTGTGTATTTTACATGAGGATTACATCTTCCTCTTTGTAGCCATCTCCAGAGTCACCATCACCCTTATTTCCCAGCCCAGCACTCTCATGAGACAGTAAAAGCTGTTGAGAAGTCATTGTCTGTGCCCTGAACACACAGAGACACAAAATTCCCACTCGCTGTTTACATGAAGGAAATTATGTGAAACCAGTCATGTTTCCTCTGTGTCATAAGGGTAATAACAATAGCAACGATGGTTTTGTCATGACACCCCCAGTCTAGCGCTATGACTAACAACCAGAAAGATTAGATATCAGGATGATCTAATAGCCTGCTGCTCCCAAAAGGAGGAGGTCCTGCTCCTCTTCAG
>VZTL01076447.1:1294-31244 GCA_013400535.1 Scopus umbretta
AGCAACTGTGTGGTGCTTGGTTGCCAATCAGGGTTAAACCACAACAAACAGTTTCAAAAGAAGAGCAACCAAGCAATACAGAATACACAGCATTAAACTGCAGCGTGTATCTTTAGGTCAAGCATTCCTATTCACTGCCATTATTTCTGATCATTGGTATCACCAGTGAAAGCAAGAGACAGCAAATATAAAACAGTAAAAGGAAACGTAATGACAGACTGCTGAACTGTCAGATCATAGCCTTGAAACCAGGAGATCAGGAGGCCTTAAAAAAGGATTGGACATTTGCATGGACAGTAGCGTACACTATCGTAAGGATTAAATAATGGTTTGAAACAGAAGAAATACCTCCAGAGCTGCAGCAGAAACCAGGTGGAGGGAGCTGGGTGTAACACCCCTGCTGCTGGCTTTCTTGCAGCAATGTTCAGAGCCAGCTGTCACTGAACACGAACGCCAACATTTATAAGCCTGACCAACCATCAGATCGGGGACAGTGAAAACAAATAGCTATTTCTTTCAACCTGGCCACATCTGGAGTAACTCCATTTTGTGTACGCAGATGCTAGTTTCCTTAGGTGTGCCAGCAATATGCTGCAGTCTCTTTTCCTTCGCACATCAGTAGAGATGAGAATTCAATCAGGCACTGCATTACTGTGGATGGGATAGTAGGGAAAAAAGTGCAGAGGAAGGTAGAAAATGATGCGAGCGAGGCTGTGACAAAAAAAAAAAATGAGGTGTTGCAGATGCAGAATCTCTTTAAAAGAGAGTTAAAAACCCATGTCATCGCCAGTTTCTCCCAGAGCCTTTCATGACAAGGAAACTTAAATACAGCTAATTGAATGTTGGCAGCCCTGCTACCTGGCAGACAAAAGCCCAGTATAGAAATTTTCAGCCCAAGTGACTGAAGTTGTTGAAAAAGTTAGAGTCAGCCAGTCTAGTCAGCCTTACCTGTCATTAGCATGACTAGGTTGCTATTACATGGGAAGAGGTCACTTAAACAGTGCTTCACACCTTTCTTAGGTGAAAACCCAAGAAAAGCCATCAAGCCTGTGCAGCTTCAAATCTCTTTGGACCACTGTTGGAACCCACACTGCCAAACCAGTGGGGTCACTGCTCCCACTCTCCCGTCACAGAGCCGTACAGTGCTTTCACAAGCTGTCAAAATTGCTGCAACGTTTGTTTTGTGGTTTATTCATCCCAAAGCCAGCTTGTTTCCTAAACCAGGAGACTACCCAGAGGAACAGGAACTTACCTACTATAGAAAGTGTTGTAACTATTTAACATCAAGTTAAAAGGATCCTGGCGTAATACAGGATCATGCCACGAGTGTGTAGGAGCTGGAAACAGTTTGATTCCCAAACCTCATCTACTTTTCAGGCACATTGACTTTCCCTCACAAACATCCCCAGCTACTGCGGTCTACCATCCTCCTCAGGTGGGCACAAACAGTACTCCCACTGCACATTACAGCCCACACGTTTCTTTACAGATTTGGAAGTCTGGGTAAAAAGAAATTCTGCTACTACAAGAAAAGATCATCCCCAATTTACATATAATTTGCCTGTAGCTGTACATCTGTCCACTATTTTCACAAATTTAACTTTAATAGAAGGATCGCACCTATCAAAAATCGTCTCTAGGAAAATTTTACATCTCCTGTATCAAGTGATAAAAAGAAAGATGACCTTTCCAATGAACTACTGGTAATGCACTGCATGGAAAAAATTAGATCTCTTGCATGCTGTAATACACGATACGGTTATTTGCCTCAAGCAAACTAAAAATTGAATGGCAGAACCAGCTGGTTACAGATGGTAGTGTGAAAAGTTCACCTCCTCCCTTCTCTGCTGCTGAGCTGCAAGATTATTAGTCAGCAAAGCAAAGGATTATTTGTTCTTCGCTCTGCTTAGATTTAAAAGGATAAATTCTAAAAATGAATCTATAGCCTTCACTTCAAGCAGTAACATACAGTGCTCCGACAAAGGAGGAAACAGCTTTGATGAAACATCAAATGGGAAAATGAAAAAGATCACTGAGATGAGCTTGTCATGAATATTGGGCAAAGTTTACTCTCCAGAAAAAGGAACTCAAGCTCTGCCTTTATACCTGACCTGATTTTAAACACAGTGCATGGGTGTGCAGGCGCATCATCACCAGCTGATGACAAAATAAAGCAGAGGGTATTTGCCAGCCAGGGAAACGTAGATTCAGTTGTATCCTCGTTGCTTCTCCATGACAAGTCAGTCACCAGGAGGGCCGTGGAACAACAAAACGTGAAACAACATACAGAAGATGGCACGAACTGGAGGAGCGATGGAAAAATATTTTTGAGTATTTACAACGATATTCTTCCTCTGACAAGGGGAAAACTAGGGCTTAAGCAAACCTAACCAAGAATTAAAGGATAAATATTGCCTAATGACAGGGAAATGGCATGAAAATGTAGGTGGCATAAATGAATGTTCAAGCTTTGCCTCTGACCAGCACTCTGAGCACCTAGGACAGGAAGAAAAAAACAAACACAGTACTCCTTAGGGAAAAATACAGTAAGATTAAAGGTGAAACACAGAAAGGACTGAAAAAAACTGGAACCAGTTCAGAGTTCCTTTCCGGACAACCTGTCAGCATCACAGATGTATTTAAGGACAGCGCAGAGGAGGCCACCTCTTCTTTTTCTTTTCCTTTTTTTTTTTAGCCTTGGGATTTGCAGCTGAAACATGATAAAATCCAGAAAGCAGCAGAATCTTCTCAAATGCTCAAGTAAAAGGACTTCAAATCAGTTTAAAAACAGATAAAGAAACAAAGGCAATTTCACAACTCAACTTAGTGCAAAAGCACTAAAGACTTGTTCTAACACAGAAACAGATGAACAGTGCAGATGCAACATTATAATCAAATTTCTACACACAAATAAAGCACAGGGGAAGAGCTAAAAGTGATACTTAAGGACAGGGATTGTGACCTAGTGTGTATAATTAAACCACTTAAATTAACTCAGCTCCCTTTGTTCTCTTTACAGAGAAATTGAAAGCAATAGATAACAGTCCCACACGGAGTAAAGAATTTATTAGGACATTCCTTCCCAAAACTGCTTTGTCTTCATTAAGAATAATGGGAAAAAAAGACTTGCTTTAAGTGAAGAATTTCTAATTCTACAAATCCAAAAGCTTTAAGGGAAGATATCTACTCTAAAAAAAGGCATTATCTGACAGAACATGATGCCTTTTCTGATTTGCCATGACATACACAGTAAAGAATGACACAGTTGGTTTCTTCACTTTAGGACCTTGTAAGATACAATGTACTGATCACAATAGTCCAATTGAAAATATTTCTAATAAAGCTGCAAATAGTTTCCTTATTTTTAAACACGTAACCGGAAAAACACTTCTTTCTTCCAAAGAGCATCTTACCATTCAGCAATTGCAAAATGCAGCAAAGATATAAAAGTAAGCTTAAAAAGGCTAACAAGGTGTTAAATTGAATTGAAAAGGTAAGAAGCAAAAATTGAAGTTGATGTTTCCCATCCATGTTCTCTTTTGGATCTTGGAGATGAACTACCAAACCAGCTTCCACACTGGCCTATGCTCATAAAAGAAGCTGCAGGTACCACGAGTCATGCCAGGGCTGCTGAAAAGATCATTAACTTCTTTTTGGGCCAAACAGCTTTCTGGTCATCGATCCACCACATTCACAGAAGTCACATCGGGCAAAGCATTCATTCATTCCAGGTCAAATAAAGCAGAAATGAGCATGCTCAAAATGCACATGATCTTTGTTTCCTGTTTTTCACATAACGTGGAATAAAAGGCAGAGGAAAAATGCACTGATACAGCTTGGCACATGTGGCAGGAAGGAGAAATACACTCTCACCACATAACAGTACCTTTACGATCCTCCTGTTCCAGAGTCTTGTCTCTGCTTTGGGGATGCAACTTTATATCCTTCTATTTCTTATTAAATTTTATTTCTTGCAATAAAAAAAAAAATTTTGAGACAACAGTAATGAAGCTTGGTCTTTACTATATCCCTGCTGACCCAATTATCCTTTGAAGAGATATAATCAGTCACTATGGTTATAAATATTAACAGTGGAAGGCATTAATATTATTCAGACAAAAAATTCACCAACTCAATTCTAATCCTCACAAAAGTGAAACATTACAAAAATGACGACTAAATAAATGATAAAAGTTTGCAGCATATTCTATAGGCTGTTTGTCATCGAGCACCAGCAATCCATGCGTATGTCAACACTGTCTAGGTGTTGTTCTGATTGCCAGTTGGTTCTCACCTCTTGGGGACCTGATCAGGCTATTCGTAAAGCACCCGTGGACACAGTGCACACTGCGGTGAGGCATCCAGGCAGAGCAACCCGCGTGTGCTAATGTGTGCATGTGTGTGTGTAAGCACACACACTTGCACGCATGCTTGTTCATTTGCAGAACTATTATTTCACGATGGAACTTGCTCAAAATACAGAGGCCTTTCAGTAACCTTTTCCTATCAGATGCATTAGATAAAGGGCCAAAATCAAAATGATACAAGTATTCTCCAAAAAGCCTGGGTAAACATCCTGAAAAAAGCAGCACGCATAATACACTTGTTAAATAATTTTCTTTTTAATAACAAAATTGGGTTGCCCATCAAAAAAACGTAACATTTGTAATGCATGTATTCCACCGTAAATATATTAACTGTTAACCAAATACACACACACAGCACCCCCTCGCAGGAATAATTTCCAATTCATGTGTGAAATGTATAATATATGTAATATGTAATCCAATACAATATATGACTCATGTTCAATAATTCCTAGTTCCACATGTACAGCTAGAGCTTAATAACCTTTGACTAAAAGGTTACCCATCTTCTCCTTTAAATGCACCTCTTCAAGGCCCGATATCATTTTTCCAATCTAGTATTGTTTTTTAACCTTACGTTATCTTTTCATGTACAACTGTATTAAAAAATTACTCCCACAATAAAATCCATTTATAGTCCTTTCATATCTCCTGTTCAGGTTTCTTATGCTAGACATACCAAGGCCAACAACCCATAGAAATCTTTGGTCTCTTCACACTGTGAGGTATACTGTAACTTAGAGGCAAAAAACCCTGTAGAGAAGATTAGCATATACAGGATGCTGTTATTTTTCACGATTACAGCTTGCCTGAATATATAAGGCCATCTAAATTTTAAATTATACACATCACTTAAATTACAACATTATAGCTTAATCTGAAGCTAGCAATTACGTTTTGTAAAATAAATTAATGCTTCATTTTAAGAAGCCATAGAGAAGTCCAAACATCCAAAGTATGCTTTTGTTAGGTCATTAAATTAATGCACCCGTTTGTCACCTCTTTTCTCACAAGCTTTGATCAACTTCTTCCATCTTCTCAATCTGTCTCCACAGAAAACGGTTCAGCGTAATACAAACAGCATTATACATGAGTTCGCCAACATTTCCTGTCAAATATATAGAGCAAGACTCTGCCTTTCAAGTGTTGTAGCACCTTCTCAATGGAAGCGCCATTTCCCACCGCAGACAGGCCTTCTGAAACTTATGTGTTTTCTTCTAACTGGTTTGCCTGTCAGACAGAAGAAAAATAATTATTGAAAAACAGTTTATATGTCTTATTTTTCTTGTCCTATTTTATAGGCCAATATGAAATGTGAAAACCAGAATTCATTGATTATTTTTTTTTTTAAATCAGAAGTGAAATTCGAAATGCTCAAAAATCATTCTTTTTTTTCCATTTCAACAAGAGGAAAACACTTGAAATGGCTCTAGCCCAGGATACTAATGAAGGATAAAACACCTCCTCAGACATATATTAGTTTTAGATTACATTCCACAACAAAACATGACAAAAAGGGCACAATCCAATATATGAAAAATATGCCTACTAGTTGGTTCACTGTAAAAGCACAGGAACGTTGCTGAATCTATTATCCCCAGTTATTTTAGACTGCCTTTCTAGAATTTGTCTTCCTTTAAGGAAACAAAATAGTATTCATTTACATATAATTTAATACATACAGGTGAAAGCTGTTAGCCTTTTCACCTTTAAGAGCCAAACAAAGAATAAATTTCATCTCCACTGAATGCAAGAGAAAGATGGCTTTAAAAACTTCATGCGCATTTTCATTCATGCACAATCTAAGCAATATGCACTAAATCATGGCTCACATAAGGTAAGAGGGAAAATAATGCAAAGCTACAGTAAAAAGAATAAATTACTCTGCCTCTTCATTTTTAAGCACTTGGTATTTGGGACTCTGAAGATCTTCGATGCTCTCAGCAATCGGCTTATTTAGTGTTTCTGGCAGAAGGAGAGTCAGGAATCCCGCTGACAGTCCACTGATTCCAAACACCACAAACGGTACAGAAGGACTAAGAGATTTCTAAAATTAAAAATCCATAGTAAAAACACAGCATTGTTTCTTGCTCTTAAAATATATGATCCATATGAACTGCAGTCAAAACGAAAAGACTACAACTTTTCACTCCAGCAATTTGTACAATTATCCATATACCAGTAGAACAAAGAAACCCAATAAATGTCATTTCACAGAAACAGCTTCATATGAAAGCTTTGTTTACGTGCCTAAAAACTCAGGTACTGCGTGAGGCTTAGCAGTACCAAATGCATTATACAACAATCATTTCACTAACAGATGAAATATTAACGCAACACAGAACATTAGATTACTTCCAAAAAGGATCAAATACTAGGTATTTTTAAACATCTTGTTCAGCAATTCTCAAAACTCAGTGAATGTTATTTAACTTTTCATAAACCCCATTTTTTTTCCAAGGAATACAGGCATATGTGGCACCAAAATCAGCAAAGTGCTTTTGAGAGAATTTAATATAACTGAGTTACGTAAGAAGTAGAAAATAATCTTACCATAGATGGCACAAATGGAGCCAAAATGCCCCCAAATCTGCAAGACATGGAACAGACACCCAAGCCAGCATTTCTGTTTCAAACAAAGGATGAAAGATTTGTCATTGCAGAATACACAACTGAACCATGCATGAACATGTGGTGGCATTGTCAGAACCAACCTACAGTTGTGGTTTGGGGTGTTTTTTGTTTTGGGTTTTTTTGTTTGTTTTTTTTTTAAAGTTACCAATATTTTTTATTTAAAAAAAAAAAGAAAGGGGGGGAGGGAGGGCCATTAAAGACTTCTGGCAATACTCCAAAGATTTTCTACAACTAGCTGCTAGCAAGGTAAATCACACCCTTTCAAACCCTAGCAAAACCATCCTGTTGTGCAATCCTTCACAAAAATTTGAACGGAGGGAGGTTTTTCCAACCTCCCATACAGGGCAATTAAATTGGACATCCCTGTGCTGGACAGGGAATGATTTCAACATTTGGCAGGATCTTCAGACAGAAGATCCTGAATGCTATCTCCAGCTCAGGCTGTCGGCAGCAGCCTCTCTTCTGCCACCTCAGGTCGCACAGATGAAAAGTCAGTGCTTACCTCCAAACAGAAAATAACTATTTGCCAGTGTGAAGCTTGGAAACATCTGGCCAGATGTGTCACTAGAAGGGCTGCTGAATTCTGCGTTCCCTTCAGTTTTCAGACAAGTTTAAAACAGTCTCATCTAGACTGTGATAATTAAAGCATGGGTTAGAACAGCAGGAGCCTCTTCAAAGAAACTTACAAAAATCCTCACTGTCTTTCATTTCCTGATCAAATGCAAAAATCTTCCATCTCTGTATCTCTCTCAAATACAGTATTTATCAGCCCCTTCAGAGACTGACACCGGCACCAGTCATCAGTGAGACAGCAAGAACTGGCTCATGGTGGCCAATCTTTTCCCTACAACTCTCGGTTGCTTCCTCTCATTCATCATCCTCCTCCATCATACCACTGAGCTGAGCTGCTCCTGCTCACCCTGTTTCCTTTTCTTCCTCCAAAGACAGGAAGACAGGCACAGAATTAAAGGTGACAAGCAGAGAGGTGACACGGGTCGCTAGCATACCAGAACCGCATACCTGTGTGTCCCTTCCTAACAGCCCTTTGCACAGGTTAAGGGAAATGGATGATGGAAGGAGCTGATGAGAAGCCAAAGGGGACTTTGGTGTAAAAATAAAGAGACAAAGCAATCTTTTCTCTCATCAGGTCCTCTTGGGAAAAGGCAACTGGCAACCCACGCTTCTTCATGTTGAGGCAATATCAACCCAAAACCCACAAGACAAGGCCAAGCAGCTCCCCATCAACAAAAACCCTGAACAGATGAGACACCAGTCTATGTGTGAACCATTCATTTAGAAGCATCCTTCCTACAGACCCTCAGCCTGTCCATATCCAGAGGTCTGCTGGCTTTTTTTTTTTTTTCTGCTGAGAGGGAGTAGAGCAAAAGGTGATCCTAAATGCAAATTGTGTCATTTCAATTCCAATGCAAAATGAAAGCAGTTGTTAAAAGACTTTAGAATATCTTTAATTCAGAATTCAACAGTTTGGGTTACGCAGAGCCATGCCATGGTATCCAAGAGGAAGAACGCATTATTGCCCAAGAATTATTAGTAAGTATTCTTGAGGTGCTGCACAGCTGACAGCTGACCACCCACCGCCTGTCTTACCTTCCTGCCCCAGTTTTACCACCCTCACTTGAAGACCTACTAAACCTGACTGACGGCACACGCTCCTACCATCCCACGGAGCACAGCGCTGAGCTAATGCCAGCCACAATGGCTCTACAGCCCGCGCCATCACAGGAGCCCCGGCCCAAGCCACTTCGCCCCGCTGCAGCTGCCTGGCAAGTTACACGTCCCAGCGCGGGCTCCCCTCGCTGCGCTGCTTGCCCAGCACTGCCCGGTCGGGGGGGCACAGCCCTGCACAAATGCAAAAGCTTCTCTGCTGCTGGCGCTGGCTCCTCTTGCATTTCACTAATGCTCATCAAGGATTGTTATTCAACAGAAAGAATTATGGAGAGTTCCTTGCAAAGAAAGCCAGAGACCAAAAGGGCATGTATTTTAGAGAAGTACAAACTTTACCACCGCTGACATAAGTGAAAATACAAGTTTCCCCAGTATGACAATAAGCAGATAAGCTTTCCAATGCTACCCTAGACAGTCCAATGGCCCCCACTCTTGATTCCACCCATCCCATACAAGGATGCCATCATTTTCCAACCATTTTCTTGTGAAAAAAAACATGAGTTTATTTTTACATCTATATTACTAGAGCTATGATTTCATTTTGTTTCCAAAGACAACCTTCCTTTTTGTCCAAAATGCAACAATAGTGATGCTTTCCATTTTCAACTTTTTCATTCCCCAGCAGGTATTTCAAAGACACATCAAAAAGGGAAAAAACCCAAAGCACGTACACACTCTCCAGCTTGCAGCACCTCCCCATTTCTAGCAAGAGGCATACTTGTCATTCCTCCATGTACCAATTAACTTAAAAAAGATGCCTAACAGTCCTCGTGCTTAGAGTAATAAGTAGGTTTAAATAAGAAGCAGTAATACTGAAGACATTTAATTTTTCTGCAAAGCATCCCATTGGAAAGAAAAGAAAAAAAAAAAAAGAAAGAGTTGGTTCCACCTCCTCTCTACTGCCTTTGAATGGTATGTGTCTCATCACATGGCACGCCTAAGCTCCGCTGTCAGAGCAGTGCCAGGATCACTATAAAGCTTTGCTAAGACCACCAGATGGTGCTGATGCTTTGCTTTAAATTAAACACTTGCCCATCACTGCTTTTCTTGCATAAACTGTAATATTTGCAATTAAAGTGCCAGAGAGATATCAAACAAATTAAATGCGTATGTTGTCACATGAGGAATTTTCATATGGTTTTACATAATAGTTTGCCATATTGTTAATCACAAGTTGTCTAATAAAGTTGATAATTTTCTAAACTATCTTTACTCTTACATTTTCTCCACTGGCAGTCTGTATCTTTGACACATACAGTTACTTTTGTGCCAGAATATTAATGCAGATTCTTAAATGAAGTAGCACTTTACGGGGGGGAGTTCTTTGTTTCTTAAAATCTTCCTAATCACAAACAGTTTCAGAGATGCTACTGTAACTCCTGCTAGGTACAAGCTGTCACATGCTTGGCACCAAACATCAGTGGGACTTTGGAAGATGGGGTAACCTGAAACATGAGAACACAGTGAAACAAGGAAAAGCTGAGAAATCAACACATTTTCAGATTTATTCTCTTGATTCCAGAAAAGCAGAGGGGACAGGAAAACAAAAAATACCCCAAAACTACCCACTAGAAAAAAAAAAGACCTTAAAGAACACAAAAGTTTGGACAGGGAGAACGTAAACAAAGCCCCACATCCAATTTCAGTCAGTGTGCTAGGGACTTGCATATTAAACCTAAACCTTTGCCAAGAATGACAAGCACAGTATCTAGAAACTGTTGATCCACCTCCATCCTCCTAAGTTTTACTGCAAAAACTGTGTTCACAGTCTAGCTTTTATGCCTCCATAACATATGGGAAATTGTGAAGCTCAAAATAAAAAGAAAAAAAAAAGCCAATCCAAGGAGTCACCCACACTTTCCAACTGCCCCCAAAGCCCTCAGTGTCCTGGAATCAGGTGATTTGTGGCACCATCCTCATTACCTCTGTGGTGCTACAGGACACGTCTACCAGCTAGGACGCCTTCCTACTCCACGTCAGCTTTCAACTTTCCTGCTCTCTCAAAAGAGGGCTCAATTTTTGCAGTACTTTTGTAGTTGCTATTCTTGAGCAACTAGTGGCTCAAATTCTGGATACATACTTTGAGCACCATTCAGAAAACCACGTGAAGCTAAGATGGGGGGTGAGGAGTACTGTGTGGTATTACATCTTCCTATCTCAGGTTTATCTTGGAAAAACAGGAGAGAGAGTGACCTCAAAGAGCGTTGGTGGGAACTATGAAAAATAAACAAAGCTTTTAGCCCACTTGGTCATTAATTAAATGATGTAAAGCAAATTACTGTCACACAGAAACTACTAAATTAGTTGCATTGTGAATATTTAATTAAATAACAAAGACCTAGAAAAGCACTTGTTTTTCAGGAGGCAAACAGTCATATGGGAGACAGAAGTATACAGAAAGACTGGAAATAATCCTTACTGCATAGTCGATATTTATAATTAAGTTAGCATACACTTCCATCACATCATTATGTTTGGTTTTGCAGCCTGTAATTTTACTCCCAAAATCAATAGTAGAAATGAGAAATATGGCACCTAGCATTGCAGTGTAAGAAGTTGTTGGAGTTTTTTTTGTTTGGTTTGGTTTGGGGGTGGGGTGTTGGTTTTTTGAGTTTTTTTTTTGTTTGTTTGGGTTTTTTTTGGTTTTTTTTAATTTTGGATTCAGATGTAGTAGAAGTTGCCACAAACAGCCCAGGGAAGCGCATGTGACTAATAGAAGAGGCCCTATCAAGCCCTGGCAAGCTGTCTTAATTACAGAAAGAAGTCATATTGATATTTCAGGTAAAAATCATAACAGATAAATATTAAAGCACACCAGCAATCAGTATCACTGCACGTGAAAAGTATTTTAATTTACCCAGAAGCTCTGTTAAATTACCTCAGTACTGTTGGGTATAGTTCAGACGTATAAATATACACGATGTTGAAAGCGGCACTGACCATCATTTTTCCACACAAAGCTAACAAAGTGGGACTGAGAAGCAGACCTTTCAGGAAAGAGAAAATAAGCTGTAAGCATAAATAGTCTGTTTTCTTACTCTTCTCACACAATGTTGAAAACATCCAGTCCTCTTTAGGAGCCTGTCACACGAACACAAAGTTTCATGTATACCTTTTTCAACTACCAGTACACAAGCAATTATCTCCGTTCTTCCCAGCCATCCTAAGAGCTGCATAAGGATAGATTCATTAAAATTATGTTTAGGACCAAGATAACCTGCCCCATTTCGGGGGGCATTTCGGGATAGTGTAAACTATCACAGCTCTAGAAGGAAGAGATAACACTTCCAGCTCTGCAGTCAGAATACCTTACCCGGTAACTACATCTTTTGATGAGCACAGACAATACATCCTCCTTGACTAATTTTTTAGATTAAAACCATAAAACTTGATTCACCTCAACAGTTTATTCGCTCCCCACGGACATCCTGTTGGGACTTAAAATGCAGCAGCTCTGTAATTGGAAAGAACAAATGCTAATGCAGCCCAGTGTACTAATGGACAGTCTTTAGCTGGCTAAACTGAAGTGTGGTTCTTTGAAAGTCCAGAAGAAACCTGGCTTTCATTATCCTGGTTTCGGATACGGTTATGTTTCCACCATCTACTGTAATAAAAAGAGAATTTAATGTAATTTTTTAAGCTTGAAAAAAGAACAAATGCTCTGACTAGCTGGATTTTGAGTTCTATTCCTTAGCACTGAGTTAAGCATGTTTCATTTTGGATCAAATTATGTTGATTAAGTATTTGGAAAGTCTGATTGCTTCTCAATTGCTTTTAAATTTCACCCTCGAATATTTTCAGTTCTATTCACCTGACCAAGTCAGATTCTATTTTGGCAGAAGCAGAAATTAATTTGTACATAAACTGAAATCCAGAAACTTGATTTAATTTAAGCGTGATGCATTTTTGCAGTTATTTCTGCAATTCATGCAAAACAGATGCAACATTTTCATCCAAGTTCCCCTTTTGCTCAGTAAGAACTGGAATTTTACACACAGTTGCCAGATGCAAAGGTGTGAACCTGGTCATCAGAGCGGTGCTGGGTGCTGTCAGAAAGCCGGGACATCCCTTTTGTTCCATCAACTAAACGTGAAGCGATGAAAAAAAGAGATTTGTAATTCTCCAATGTGTTTTAAAACTTGCTGGTTTTCTCCCAGGGAGACTTAAACTGAACATTGCATATCTATGCACTTGAAATTTAGCATTAGTGCACTTGGGAAGTTTTGGTCTTACTATCAAAACAGAAGGAAGAGTCTTGTCTAGACAGAGAACTTAGCACTCAGAAGCTCAAGAGTGAATTTAAAGAGCACTGCCTTCTCCAGGTTCTCTCCCTCAGGCAAGGCTGAAGGCTGGCCACGTGGGGAATTGCTGTGGGATTAGAAGCATGCTGGAAATTCACTGCACATCAGCTTCCTTGTGTAAGCGAGTCCAGACATAGTCCTTATATTTTCCTCAGAGTCTTGGAACATATTTTTAGCAGTTCTTGAAGAATAGTCCATTATTTTCTTTATATATCTAAAATATAATGCCATTAGCAGGAATGCACTTTCTCCTGTGAGGATTCTGTGACCATTTATAGGTCATTCGCTGGGTCCAGCCAAGCATATCCACGCAGTACCTTGAACACTTCTATTGCATGTTGTCTAACACCCTTTCACCTGAACGTCCAGCAGCAGCGGTCTGCACGCAGTTCTGTCTGAAACAGTACAGTCGGGGCAACTGTTTCAAATTCTGGTAAAAGGCAAAGTCGTATGTCCTCACTGAATTCATGCATTTGAGTTCTATTGATAAGGAATAATCTTCCATGAATTGATCTGTTGAATTTAGGGCAGTAAAATGGGGGAAAATAGTTACAAACAGTGCTGATGTTTAAGAGCTTCTAGAACAAGGAGTTACAAGTTTTGATGCCATCACTGCCATTAAGAGTCTCATTTGCAGTGCCGTTATGTAGATTCACCTTCTGGTTGTCATCTTCTTAACTAAAAGTTCACTTAAGCAGTACTTTTGAAACTGAATGAGTCTTTAAATTTACTTGAGAAAAAACATCCACCAAGAAACATTAGTTCTCAACAAAAGGAAATAGCCAACATTAACAAAAGCTGAGACAACTGATTTAAAGAACTGCAAATTTTCTTTCCTTCTTCAGTGGAAAGCATATCAATGAAAGTCACAACAAGTTATTATGTGTTCAGCACAAGCAGAAAAATCTAAATGGGAGTTAAAATCCAGGTACCCGTAGGACTAGAAGTCTCCTTCGCTTGCTGCAGTATAAAGCAGATACAAAATGCAAGAGACATCTTTGTGCTCTACAGCAGCTTTTGAAAGAAAATAATATTGCAGCTCCATTTACCCTCCACTGCCACTCTCCCTCACCATCTTCCGATCCGATACTCACACAAATTAAGCGATGAGTTCTAAGCGATAAAGAAAGAGGGAGCTGAGGGATATATCCGTTTTTAATTAACCATTGAGAGATTTTTTAGTCTCAAATTCAGTGCACATCTTTAATAACTGAAATGTTCTTGGCTTAGTTCACAGGGGAGATGACTGGGAGCAGATTCTCATTCACAAGTTAGCAGAGTTATTTAGAAATCGAGTGAGGGTTACAGACATGAGAGGCAAGTGCCCAAGATCTCATTAAAATCTTAAATCCCTTGTAATAAAATCAAGGCTCTTCTCAATCACTCCAAAGAATACAGACTGAGACAAACGTAAGAAGTGTTCTCCTTAGTAACAGGAGGGGCAGATTAGAGATGCAACAACCCTCGTTTCATCCAGCGAGCTGACTCATCTTCATCTTGCTTGAAGCTGCATTTCTTTCTACTTAACTGACACAGATCACTCTGGGCCAAGAACCAGCTTTACTCTTACCGTGGTGGAAAGTAAGACGTTTTAATGGGATTAAAGTCAACTCAACTGGAAAAGGCAGAAGATTTCCTACAATTTAGCAATTCTTCAGGAATTATTACTCTATCCTGATTAGTCACTATTGCTTTTCTTTCACTTTGTTGTAAAATATATAAAGAGAAGCAGAAAGAGCAAACTTGTTAGAACAACGGAAGAAGCAGTCTCAATAAAAGGAGCAACAGAACGTCTGAGGACTTGAATTAACGCAAGCATGGCAAATAGGATTATGGGATATTTTCTCTCTCTGTTTTTCTTCCTGAGACATTTATGAGATCAATCTGAAATGGATGCCAGACAGCATTTATAACTGTTAAGGACAAACACAACCTATAGAAGGCTACCTTGTAATCACATTGCTGATGCTCCTGGCTCAAAACACTGTTAAAGCAAAAACATTTCTACTGAAGCAACATTAAGAAAAATAGAAGCAGACAGCAGCCACTTCTGTTTGTTAGTGTCATATAGACATAAGTTTTCAGAAGCTAAAATTAAAATACTAGTACAGAAAAACTGTACTTGAAAAGGAAAGTAAAAATACAAAACCAAACATAGGCGAGTGTCACTGACGATATTAGAAAAAACACATCTTTTGAGATGAGAAATATACCTGATGATACTCCACTGTTACCATGAACTGTCCTCACAACTGCAGAGTGCAGCAATACACAGCATGAGACTGAGAAAGGCAGCAAGCTTCTTGCCATCCCTGTGGCTTCTGTATTGCAATTCTGACTTCCATTTCTAATTTTCAAATTACAAAATATATGGTTTATTTAAAGCTTTAGTGGTTTAAGGTTTAAAGTTTTTAAAGCTTCAGGTTTTTTTAATGATGAATTAATCTTCTAATTCAAGCAAATCTCAGTTCCTATTTCTATAAATATTACATGTCACCAAAACAAACGTAAAATTAAGCTTGGCATCTCACACTGTCAAGATCCAGCCAAACTAACATTCTACTGTGCTGCAGTCTGGCTATTAAATCCAGTATTTTAAGGTAAACTGCTTAAGTGATCAATTAATGCAGTATTAGTATTCGAGACGGAATGTGACAGCTTAGTCTAACCTTCAAAGACCCAAGGGCTTGCAGACAAACTTAGTCAACTAACAGGGTCAACTTATGCCAGCAAGAAGTTAAAAGCAATTTAGACAACACCATGGCTCCCTGATCAGCCCCGGAAGGAAGACAGAGAGAGAAGTATAAATGGATACGGCTTTAGGCCCTGATATACTCTGTCACAAAATACTCACTAAGTTGTTTTGACAGCTTTTATCCAAATTAACAAACATCTACTTAGCAGCAGTACATACTTACCAGCATTTGTTGGTAAAAACATGGTAAATATGCAGGCAAATCCTGCAAATATCAGAAAACATGTCATAGTTTTACGTCTTCCAGACCTGGAAGGAAAAGAGCACTCAGATAAAGATGGAAACAAAGTCCTTCCCGGTTTGTTGGTTTGGGTGTGGGTTTTTTTGTTTGTTTGGTTGGTTTTTGTTTTGTTTTGGTTGGTTGGTTGCGTGTTTTTTAATTTGTCTGCAAAATACCAACTTAAGTACACAGCAGCATTAATAACAGTTATAAATCTATTGTACCTTGGTAAGTGCTTCAGATCTTGCATTATTTTCCTAGTTCTGTATACTCAAGTCCTCCCACAAAAGCTTTCTTATTTCTAGCCAAGTTTTGATTTTTAAGCTGTTGAATTTGTAGCCTTGAGAAGAACCCACCTACTTCAGCAACACAAACTCGGACTTCTTTCCTCTCTGTACTAAGCAAGGCAATGGGCCCTGCCACCAGAAGGGTATTACAGTGCATACACACAAAGACCAAATCAATATTGGTCAAGAAAATCTAATTCTAATGCTTCCTAATCTGTATTTCTCTTTTTCAACTCTGCATAAATACATGCAGTTTGGACACACAGTAAAACTATTTTGTATGCTTTTCTGTCTAATAGTAAACATATGGAAATAAGCAAGGGCTATTTCTACTGCCTGGTGCTTTAAAGTAAAAGATGACAGGACAGAAAATCACCAGCCCATCTCCACATCTGCCATATTTAAATATTTCATAATTATTTGCAAAGAGCCACAAATAAAGATACTCTTAGTAAGAGTTTACAGACATGTAGAAATATTATACGTGCTTCTTACTTCACAAATTGTCGCAGCTATTTCTAACTACTTCCTCACACTAGTAGAACCACAGTTTGTCTATAACAAACATACAATAATTGTGTTTAAAATCTCCTAAATATTTTTGCAACAAAAGAGCTATACCTTAAGGATACTGCTCACTAAAACTGAATGAAAACAGAGCAGCTGGCTCGTCACATTCTGTTTCGCATTAAGCACCTAAAACTACACATATCCTTACTTCAGGAAATCAAAAGCTTGAAATTTGCAATTAGTCTGACAAATTACAATGAAAAAAAAAATGTAGAAAAGCAGCTGTGCAGTTTGTGGTTTAAATGCATGTCCTTGATTCAGGCTTCTTGGGCTTGAGGTGAAGATCATCTGGTGGTTTTGCTTTTTAGCCTGACCGAGCTGACAGCTTTTTACTGCCCGAAAAACCCAAAAGGTGACATCATCACCTGACTAACGAAAATGGGATTTTTGCCACTGACCTCAATAAGACCAAAGTATCATTACAAAGATACTCAGACTGAAGGTTACATGAAACCCGGAGTAGCTCTGGGTTGCCAGACTGTTTGGCTTTTGGAAGTAAGTACCCGCATAAAGGATGGCCTCCAAATACAGTGAAAAAAGTATGAAAATACAAAGGCATCGATCATGCATGCCTTGACGAAAATTGAATGGCTTTCACTTCAAAGTTCTCTTCGAAAAATTTAGATAAAAATGAACAATACTGAAAACTGCTTTCAACTTCAGTTGGTAGGCAGTACAAAAACAAGTCAATCTGAGTAAAATGTAAGAGAGATATATACATTATAGATACTTCAATAGCTAGGCTACTCTGATTTTTTCCATAAAGACAAAACTTTTTTTTTAAATAACATTCATCATTGAAAAGCTCATCTCTAGCAATTCAAAAGATGAACAAAACTAAAAAAAGAGAAGAGGTAGAAAAACAGAGTCCCATTTCTGTGTCAACAGCAGAAACCCTTGTAGCAGAGTAAATCCCCAAAGAATCAACACTGTTTAGGAAAACAGTGAAGTATCTTACTGAGAAAAATGTTAATATTTTTCTAGGCTATCTACAAATATATGCATAAAACTAGGAAGTAAGTTTTTCTTACCAGGATTTCTCAATAAAAAACATGCAAAGAGGAAACGCTGGAACCTCTACAAGACCAGAAAGAGCCACATTTAAATACAGATTTCCTCTTAATTCACCAGCATTTAAAGTTAGTCCATAGTACACAAAGCTGCAGACATACCTACAAATAACCAGAAAAGTTATATTACTAACATAACTAGTCTTTAGGGCTAAGAAAAGGTAAATTATGCCAGCTTAATGGATTAGCTATATTGAGTTACATGCTAGGAAGAGAACTCTTATTTCCCCCCAGAAGGAAAACAAGGCAAAGAGAATAGTTCCTCTTTAATTAAATAAAGTAACTTCTTGAAAGAAAGCAAGTGCTCATATAACAACTTTCAGAATTTTATGTTAGCTTGGTTTTTTTCCTAGGTTACTTAGCAAATCTAATAGACTTAATTGTACACAGCTGATGCTTAACTGTTGCAATCAATCCTGTTGAAGAAAATCGTATGTACATCCACTGCTTAACACAGCATCTTCCCCAAGTCTAGGGAAGGCTTCCCAACAAACTTATTATTGGTTTCCTTGGAAAGAACCGAGCCCCCGCACCCCCGCCCCACAAAAAAACAACACTGGGTTGGAAAGGCCACCAGGTATTACACAAAGACATTTTTGCCTATTCCCTAGTCACTTCCTTACTGTCCAAGCAGAATTTAGGCCCAGTGATGTAGAAAAGGAAAGGAAAAGTTTTGCCTGATACAGGGAGAAATATGTCCTCTGTCAGTCACAGCTGAGGGTGGTGCTAAAAAGGCTCCTGAGCTACAGCACAAGGAGCTGGGTGACAACTGCTGTGACACAGACAGCTCCACACACTGCATCTTAACAGGGTTTGAGACAGAAAAACAGTGCTGTGGCCTCTTCTTCCAGAAGGCGGGAATGCCTCTGTGTAATGTCTCATCACCATGATTACTTATATTTACCTACCAGCAACTTAAGAGCCCAAGACACTTCTAGAAAGGTGCTACTTAGCAAAGGTGTTCCTGCCGCTTCTCCCACATCCTGCACATCTCTGCTTACCCCACACATCAAACTACTGATTTTTCTCATCTACATCCTGACAATCTTGGCATTTTGGAAAACAGCTGTTTCTCCAACAAACTTTAGCTCAAGCCAATTTGCAACAGCTGCGGCTCTACCAACCAACCCAACACCCTCCCCACCCCAGGGGTTCCCACTGCATTGCCTTTTATTACCAATATATTATGTTACATCCTCCTGCACTTCGGGGCAATTTTTTTTTTCCATGTTGTACTGCTTTTAGGGACAGCACCTAGTATAACTCTACACAATCTGTATTTCATCTTGCCCAGTTTTCCTCCACTGAACCTGTGTAGTGTGTTTTTGGGCTCTAAACGCTTATTCTTACTCCAGATCTCTACTGTTGTCTAATCCAGGTAGTCCTTTTCTTCCTAAGACTGGTTCAAATACACATCCTCTCGGTAATTTCTGCTTCAGCTTCCCATTTCACTCTATGTAAATATTATGTTCTCACCAGACTATTTCTTAGTAGGTTCTGAAGCAGTTTCTAAGTAACACGCTGAAAATAAAACACAACAGCAATAATAATAGAACATCGACTTTACAACACATCATTTTAGATTATTGTCTGCCATCAATGGACAAATTTACAATTTAGTTTTTGAGGACAGAATTTTTACAAGAAAAGGATGAAAATCTTTATCGTTTCCTCATGTCTGACTCATTCACAGCATCTCAGTGTCTTGTTATTACATACCAGATGTACATCAGTATGACGGTTCGCCACCGAAGGACTGGATGTTTTACTAAGTTTAGGATACCAGGTGCCAATTCATCCTTTCTCAAAGTTCCTGCACTTGGTTTTAATTTTAGATTTAATCTCTCTTTTCCATTACCAAGGGCAATATATTGCAACACATCTTCAGCTTCTGCTGTTTTCCCTTGGGAATACAGCCATCGTGGCGATTCTGGGAGCATACTAGCAGGAAAGAACAGAAAATCAATGATGACAAGTTCATTCCTATGAGCACAGCACTAAAGTAAATCTTTCCATTTTCCAAATCAATACTTAAAAAAAGTACCCATACAAAATTCAGAGAAAAACATTCTGTTTGCACTATTCTGCATATTAGATTCCACGTACACCAATAATAATAGTTAACCTTACAGAATGATTGTCCGAGATGCTTGACAAAGCACTTAATCATGTTAGAGGAGTTCAAATCTAAATCTCGGCTTCTGCTGAACTGACTTCTTAGGAAAGTCTACACTAGCATTATCTAGGAAGCATCTTAAATCCCAATGATGTGAACAGTCCAGTCAAAACTTCATCTTCACAAAGTTTATTTCAAGCTTCTCCATTATGGGAAGGGCTCTGAGTTGGAGTGGAGAGGAGAGAAACCTTACTGCAGAATTACTTGTCAGGCTCCAGTACCGGTTCATCGCTGCCCACATAAGTTTTAAATCTCTTATTCCCAAACATAATCAGAATATCCTTGCTTACCAACTTCAGTTCATGATTCCTGTTTTGTTTTTCTTTTCCAGGTTGTAGAGTGTACTGCTCCTTTTATACAAACCACAAAATAAAGAATGGGACATTTTTACCTGAACCTTTATTTTCTCTGGTACTCCTAACAGAGATACACATCCTACAACCAAATTAAACTGTCATTACTTCAGAGGGTCCCAGTATTTTTAGTATTTCAGGGAAGTAATTCTATTTCCATCAGAAACACACCACCATAGAGGAAAATATATTATGCAGAACTTCTTTCCTCAGCCCAGAGGCTTTGTTTTCCTTGACTACAGGAAGGGGAGGTGGTGTATATTCTTTAACAGAATTTCTTTCACGAGCAGATCTCTAAAAAAATAGCTGAAATTAAATAAAATGATTGAAATAAAAATCAGAAGAGTTTTTTCTCTATGCTAGACATTCCCTATATTAACGTGTAGACAACCTACTACACCAATTTTATTTCTTCTACAGCTTTAACTAGCTATGAGAAGTATACAAGGTGTCTTACTTGGTGTGTTAAAAGAATATTTTGTAACAGTACAAGCCAGACAAAGCTATCATTTTTAATTCCTTAAGTAATGATGCATTTCATAATCAATTTTTATGACAATGTCCATGTAGGACTTCTAAATAGGAGCACCCAAGCACAGTAGTGCTAGGAAGAGACACAAGGGACCTCAAAAGCAAGCAGATACATAGTATATCATGCTAAAAAGGCAATTCCAAAGGCTCTCGCTTTTTTCCCTTTGCATGCATGTGTCTCACGAAAAGAAACTCTAAAATTCCTCTAGGATCACTTCCAAAACTTCTCAAGCGCTGAAGCCCTTCCTTGGCAGAAGGCAGTGTTCCTGGCTGACGCTCCAGCTCACAGCCTCTGGCAGGCCTTCCCTTCCCCAAGCAGCTTTGTAATCGAGTTTTATTGAACAGCTGGCACACAGCTGCTCTTTGCAACGCTGGCCACCACAACTAACAGCACGCAGGAACACAAGCTTGCCTTCTGGGTAACCCTGACCTTCTGCTTCATTTAAAACCGGTTCTTCCTTCACACTGTGATTTTTCTTTTGCTTGGTTCACAAAACCATACGGAAAAATGTCATCCTTGTGTATACCACTCTCTTGGAACGATGACAAGAAAAAGTAACTGTTAAATTGCTGCGTATTTTTTCTTATTCAAATGCACGTGAACCACTTACAAAGAAAGTAGAAGGAAGATGACTCCCGGGGTATTCGATATCAAGGCAAGGTAGCGCCATTCTCTTACAAAGTAACCCAGTAAAGCATAAACAGCAATGCCAACTGCAAATGTCAAATTAGTTAATGAACCTGAAAATACAAGACCAAAACGGTGACTATAGAAAACATTGGCTAAATAAAAAAAAATCTTAAGCAGAAGCCTGAAATTCCTAGTTTATGATATACCTAAATAAAAAGGCAATTTTATGAGGTATCTTTACAGCACTTGTGAACCAGCTGGGTTTAGTATATTATGCAATCCCAATGAAGAACGACTTTGTATAATGTATGGGGGGGATGTTGGGAGTTTTTTCCCCCTTTCAAAAATAGAGGGTGGTACATAGGAGAGAGCAAGAAATTAACAGGAACCTACAGACTAAAAAGAAAACCCGAGGACAGGAAGGGGAAGCGTTAAGAGCAAGTGATTTATTTAGGTCTGTTAAGGTAACTGTGAATAGAGGTGGCAGGCTGGAACAGAAATTGGAAGTTATAAAAGTACAAGGACTGAGTTCAGTACAAAACCAGCTGCAAGTCAAAGGTTTATTACCGCAGACTTCTGATGAACAAGCATAAATAAAAACGTTAAAAATACGGGGTCAACTTGAACTCCAAAAGCCTAACAACAAACCCCCAGCAGACTAACACAGGAGATCTTGTACTGACCCAGAAACTCCCAGCTATTGCCCACAAAGCCTAGCTCACAGCCAACACCTAGGAGAGCTTCTGTAACACTGCTGAGCTGCATCCAGCAGCTCCCTCTCCTTCAGCCCCCGATCAGTTGTTCAGCATCTCTTTCTCAACAGCTGAGCAGAACAAGAATAAAGCACCTAGAGCAGCAAGCAGCAGGAAACGGACTGTCTCTTCGGTCCATCGGGAGGCTGGCCCTGCAGGGAGAAAGGCTGGAAGAGCAGAGATAGACAACAGGGCAAGGGGGAAGGAGGGGTCGGGGGGGGAGAGAGAGAGAGGACGTGCGTCAAAGAAGTGAACGCAGGAGAAGAAAATTCAGTACTTAAAAAAAAAGCCAACACATCAAGTGGGAAGTTATAACTAAACCACAACTGTCTCACACATCCCCAGGAGTCCAGAGAAGAAATATGAAAAATAGGAGAATGAGGTAACTGAAGAAATGACAGAGAGAAATACGCTCACAGCCACAGCGAGTCAGCATTTGGACCAAGTTTTTCCCCATGCTGCGCTAGCCAAAGGGGCGTCACAGTCTGAGCTACTCCAGCTTTACAACGGATTGACATGCAAGTGTTAAATTTACTTTAAGTCTTGGCAGTGACATACAAAAAAGGACATTGAAAAATACTGAACGGTCAGCACATTCAGCAGTGGAAAAAACACTATCCAGGCACCAAGTCATTTTGTGGCGCAGGGAAATTTCAAAGAACACTTTCAAGAATAACTTCCCAAGGTACCACACAGCATCATTCAGAAGTTGGCAGGATCTGCCAAAACAGATCTCGTATTTTTTTTTTTTATGTAATGCAGTGAACAAATTGGGAAATTTTATATTTTTTTTTTAATTTTAGGAATCAATTTATCAATTTTAAAGCCTCCATTTTGCTATTTATCAAGCAAACTGATCCCATCTTCCTTATTCAGGCACCGCTCACAGAAATTAGATATTGGATGAATCGCATGACACTTATTTGACTTATGCTACAACTGACTTTACTTGGTACAAGAAATTAAAACGTAAGGTATTGACAGAAGAAATTAAAACGTAAGGTATTGACAGTCAGAACAATACATGGCACAGCAATAATGATTAAATATTCCCAAATCCCACCTGTAAATGACCAAAATGATTTTCCTACATATTCTTGGGTTAGGACAAAAGATACAAGAGCCATTCCACCATTCACAATTCCAACAAAAAAACGTGAAACTGCAAATATGTCATAATTTGGAGCTAATGCTGTGACATACCCCAAAACGACATCAAAAAATAGACCTGTAGAGAGACAATAAAGTGTAATTAGTACTTATGCTATGCAGCTTGAACTCAGAAGAAAGGCAGGGAGCACAGTTAGTTACTGACTGTAATGAGCAGTCTATACTACTCTTGTCTCTAATCTCTCACATTTGGCTTTCTGAAGTCACACCATATGAAAATTACGATCCTCTTCAAGTCACACACTTGAGGTCTGCAATGCCAAACATGACATTTCCTTCAGACAATGCTATCATTAAACAAAAAGACCCCATGGGTGCAAATGCAGCTGGTAAACAAAACACCAGGACATGAGTTACCCACTCGGAAGATGTTTAGGTAAATCATTCTCCGCCATCCGCTCCCTCCCCAAAAAGCAAATTATTTTTATTGGAGACAATATGGTCACACAATGTGTGGAACGTTGTGCTCAAATAGCGATAGTCATAGCAAAACCAGGGTTTTTTTTCCATCTCCCACTGATATTCCAGTGTCCACTATGCTGCCAGCACAGTCATACTAACAAATTTTAGCGCTGCTCTACTCAGAGAAATGCTTAGAGAGATCACTGACTCCATAACATTGATCCAGCAGGGTGGCCCAAGGGCAGCCTCCGGGCAGGGTGGCCCATGGGCAGAAAAGAAAGAGATGTTGTTATCCATGTAGAATGCTTAAGAAAAAAAAACAAACAAAAAAACCTTTGAACAATCTTACCTGAGATATACACTGGTTTCCTGCCCAGTTTATCTGACAAAGGGCCAAAGGTGATATTTCCAATAAGCAATCCAGCAAAAAATAGGGATGATGCAAGACTCACTTTGTAGGCTTCTTGTTCGATTAGGTACCACTGTCAAAAAAAGAATCTCCTTATCGCTAAAAGAATTAACACCAGGTTGACAGCTTCCTCAAAAGTGATAAAAATCTATCAAGATTCTTCTCTTGCCATTTCCCACTTCTTGCTTTATATCCAATTAAGGTTTCGTTCAAAGTTTGATAGGTAAGCCAGCAGTAGTCGTACTTTTTTTCCTAACAGACTCTCACATCTCTACTTTCTCTCCCCCAAGAAATTTCATTATAATAAATTATAAGCTTTCAACTTGATAAGTATAATTAGCTGCACTCCAATCCCCAAGCTTTGACAAGGCGACTTATCTTAAGTTATTAAAACAAGGGAAGTCTGAATTGTTAACAGCTTAAGCCATTTCAGCATTGAACAAGCTTAGCTGTTTCTATGAACAGGTAATAAAAAATATTCATTAACAAGAATAAAGCATGTGCGCTCTTGCAGTACGTAGAGAGTTAACACTGTGCAGCTACACTTCCTGAACCCTGAGAAATCCCTGGTGCCCTTCCTCCTCATACACATGTTGAATTGTTGAAGAGAGGCAGGAAGGGATTATGGAAGGACGTCCTTGTTTTAAGTAAAACTCCTCCAAGACCTACTTATTGACTGCTCTTGGTAGTTTAGTATCTTATTGTGCACATGCATTTATAATCAAACAGAAGTTAGAAACAAATGACGGGTTTCTTTCTACAACGTACTTTCTACATCATCCAAAAGCTAAACTGAGGCAGCATAATCAGAAGTTGTCAGAAAAGAAGAAAACGAACTGACAGGGGGTTGAAATCAAAAAGAAACTTATACCATTTCCTAACGGGGCAAGGCATACGGCCAGCCTGTGCAGCCCCCCTGCTACAACCAAGGAGAATCAGCGCTCATAGAAACACACTGTTGAGATTACAAACACTGCTGACACCATGAATTTGGGAAAGAATGGCAATCAGAAAATTCTAAGTGATTTTCCAGAAAAGAACTAATTCAGCACAAAGCCTTAGCCAAAGAAACATTTAATAATTATTTGAGTATTTCAAATAACTCCCAATGTATTTACTGGAAAATTTACTTTCAAAAAAGTCGATGAGTGTCATTCTGACTTTTTAAATGACATGTGCAGCAAGTCCTTTGGGGAGAGGAAGAAGGATCCTAATCCTATTTGCATTTAAGTAGAAGGTTTTTAATAAAAAAAAAAAAAAAAAGCCTGAGGGAAGAGACCCATGACCAAAATCCAATACAGCACACTAGGACCTCAGCCCTGAAGTGTCTGCCTTGAATTAATAGAGGTCCCCAAAGAATATTAGGAATTCACTGAAACTTCCAATTACAGCAATGTCAAGAAACATGCTTTTACTCAATCTGAACCCGCATAATGGCAAAGTACAGAGAAGACATAGCTCCATCCACTTAGCAACCCACCAGTTACCTGTGCTCTACTCATCCAGCAGCCCGCAAGACACAGGTTGCGGAAGCAGGACAAAATTTAAGGCGTTCACAGGCCACCTTAACTTCTTTAGTCCAATGTACCCATCGTTCCAGCATTTCAGAGTTTTGGGGGAGTTTGGGATACTCTGGGAAGGTAAAACTCTTGTTGCAGCGGCATTTGCAGCTGGTTTCTACTATACCCCAGCTGGGTAGTAGATTCTACCCTGTTACACTGGATAAAGGTGTAGCCCCGAAACTTATGCTTTCTTAATTTTCTGAGGAGACTTCAGCAACAAAGTATTCCTGGGCACGAATCCTCAGCAAACCTCAAGTATAAAAATATCACAGCATGTGCTCTCCAAGGCACAGAGCACTGCTGGCATAAGTCCTTCTCCGTGCTAGCATTCCACAGCATACAAATTTCAAGGCCCCAGTTCCTGTCTGCAGAGTGTTTCAAGGCCGATACGAGAGACAAAACAACTTTATGCTCCTGGATACGGTTGTAAAACTCAACTTCTCAAAGGTAAAGGACCATTTCTACACCAAATGCAAAACATTCCTGAACTCACCTTCCTAAGCACCATCACTCGTTAAATGAAGCAGGGGACTGAGTTGATGCCAGACCAAGAAGCAATTTTAACAACTGTATTTTCTAGGATGAGCTACTATTTACAAAGTCTTAGTTACGCCAAAATTCATTACAATGATTAGTTCTTGAAGCAGACCTGAAGAGCTGCTCTGACATTTTGTTGAGCTCCAGAGCAGAGCCCCTGTCAAACCTGAACAGAACTGGAAGTATTTACAGTTTAAGCTCCATCACCAAAATAAAGGAAATAAAGTTTACGAAAGCAGCTTCCTCTCTCAGGATAGAGCAAGAGGAGAGATTGCCTTTGCAAACTGTTACTTGTGCTGCTTAGCGTGTTACTTGAAGATGCTCATATTTTAACAAGTCTGATATAATAAGCTGTGAACAATATAACTTTTAAAAGAAAGTGTCTACTTTATTTGCACAAAAGGAACTTATGAAATATTTGTCAAAATTAACTGTAGCTTGTCAACAAAAACACTGCCAATTCTGTTATCACCAAAACAGACATCCTCTCAGCTCTTTAAATCCACATAGCAGTTTGATTTAGTTACTAGACTGCTAGCATACAGCCAAACATTGGCCAGCACCTAAAGATTCCATGAAAAAAATTTTTTTTTAAATTATATTGTTAAACAAGTCTTACAATAAAGTTACTGAAATGAACAGAAAGATAAGTTTGTTTTGATGGGTCTTGAAAATGACTACACATTTTGGAAATAGGGACCCAACTCCTACGTTTAAAAACATAGTATTAGTTAAAATTTGCTGATTTCTGATTATAAATTAAGCACTACCCCATATCACGCATCCTGCTGAGAGTCTGAAACTGAAGGGTGATCTTGGAAAACAGGCTAATCAAAAAAATCTGTTTCTGACAGAGGATATGATCCAATATTGCATCATTCCCTCTCATGTTTATGTTTAGTCACTGCATTTTTATGAAAGAAACATTACACAGTCCCATTTGGGATAACGGGAAGGAAGCAAAAACTTGGCACCAGCTACACCGAGTGCTTACCTGTCTTACATGAGTTTACTGACAACTGGTCCAAGAATTCATCAGCAGAACTCTGACAGTTCACGCGACAAGCCAAGCCACCCACGCAGTCTTTTTTTCTGGCACCGGCAGCGATGATGCTTAGGTCACTCGCGCTTGCCCGAGTGATTATAGCCCAGGGACCAGCAAAAAGCAAACGCAGCCTTTTGCATGGAATTCACAAGGCGTGAGGATGAAAGGTCAAGCTTCTGTCCCACCCAGCAAACTTCAATCTGTTCCATCTCCCACACTCATCACGCATTAAAATACCCAGGCATGTGGCGCACGAGTGTCATTTTCGTGCTAATTTTAATCTTTAAGAAGAATCTCCTGTGAGAAGCTAGTGCAACTCATGGTAAAGCTTACATGCCCAGCAGATTGTGCAGACACAAGTTGAACCTTTTCTTGGTGGAAAACCGACATTATGAGCAGCACGTCCTAAATTCCAGAGCTATAAACTGTAGTTAAATGAAGATTCTTCATTAGTAATAACTAATTCTAAAACATCTGAAGGCAAAGAAAACCAAAAACAAAATAAAGTTTAAGTTAAACTAATAAATATCAGATTTACACTAGGAAAGCTAAACTAATAATTTCATCATATACTTTCAGATTTAAAAATAACAGTAAAAAGCCAGATGGGTGGGTTCCAGTAATTTTTTAATAGCATAAGCAAGAAGTTACACTAAACCCTGCTCAGCTTTTACAAGCGCCACGTCCTGCACTAGTGGCGTAAATCCCGGGAAGAGAAGAAACGATTAGGCGCAACAGAAGTACTTGCCTCAGTTACTATAGATGTGAAGTTGTCTGCAAAACGGATGTGCTTGGCAAGCTCACCTCTGCTCGCTGCAATTCCTTCGTGGTCTATATGGTACTTGGGCACAGCTCCCACAAGCACAATAAGCATCGACTGACAAGCCACGTATACCTTAAAATAAGACACAGTCATTTACCCTAAACAATCCCAAGGAGACCCGATGGAATACTGTAAGCTTTTCATTAAACTAACAGTTAACAATTTCCCGTTACCCAGCACCACAACCAAAATACAGTCAGTCTACTGGGTTTAAAACCCCAGATGTGATCATCAAGGCAGTTGGGAGCAGTGGGTACCATTCCAGGGATACTTGGTGCACTTTCAGGGAAAGCTTCATCTTGCCACCCACCTTCCTTCCTGTTGCAAAGTTGTTCAGTTTGTTCTTGCTGTTTTGTAGCCAGGCACAGGAAAGGAAGATATTAATAGCTTCATCATAGTTTCATAGCTGAGATCTAACCCTTAGACCAAGATTATTGTTATTTAAAAAAAAAATTTACTTGCCATACTCAGAGAATACAACCTTCAGTGACAAATCAAAAAAAAAATAAATCTAAGATTAAGTTTTTAAAAGTCTCTGCTAGTTCTTTCCATTGCAGAGACTGAAACCTTATCCTGATCATTAGGAAAACTAGAATGTGAAGGCATAAAAAAGATTTTCATAAGGAAACCCTTATGAGAATACGTATTCATCAATACGGGCTTCAAGATGTTTTGAGTATCTTCTGGGTTTCAAGTGTGATTTTTTTTTTTTCTAACTTAAAATGACATTATCCTTAAGCATATCCAGGTCTTAATGATTTTCAGCACGTTACCATCGACGGAAAAGTTTTGAATCTAGAACGGCTCCCTTCATCGGGCCACAAGCCTTTGGGTGGTGGTTTTTGTTGGACCTTGTTTTAATGTGCCATTTTACCCTGTGCTTACCTTGGACGTTCTTGCAGAAACAAGTTACAAACACAAGCCTGCAGTCAGCGCAATCTCCCTCCCTCCCAACGGCGTTTTAGTTCAAAATGCGGAACTGCGCTAACAGGAGGAAGCCTGTTACGACGAAACCAAGCGGGTGAAACATAAACGTTTGCATGCGGGGGTGTGGATACTATTTAAAGACAGCACCCTGCATACCACTTTTCACAACAGATTTAAAAAAAAAAAAGGTGCCGTGGTTAGACTCCATTTCCTTCCTCTCAGCAGAAGCTTAAAAGGCACTCTTCAAAAAGTGGAAGGCGTGCATAGAAACCAGGAAAACGGATGGTAAACTTTGACAAGTCAAGCACGTAAGACAGCACTGAGGCGAGGAAGAGGTTGGAAAAGCAGCTCCCAACAGGAACAAAGCCCGCCAAAGCCTCGTGGGGCGCGGGGCCCGGAGAGGACGTTTGCCACCTGAAGCGCTAGGGCAGGGTTACTCTGCCACCCCCCGCGGGAGCTGCTGCCCCACGGAGGAGCACACGCACCGTGGCCGAGGCACAGGGGCCAGGGCCAGCCAGCGGGACGGCGCTCGGAGGCGGAGGAGCCGGGGGTCGCTAGCTGCGGCACCGTTTCCTAGAGGGATGCCCGAGCCACCTGCAGCCCTCCGGCGGAGGGAGGGCAGGGCCCCGCACCCCCGTCCCGCTGCCGGGCGGGCCAGGACGCGGGTCCCGGGGAGGGTGGGAAAGAGCAGCCCCGGGGTGTGTGGGGGGGGGAGCATCCCGACGCTCGCCGGCCCCCCGTG
>VZTL01076449.1:9641-21002 GCA_013400535.1 Scopus umbretta
CTCCTCCCTCCCCTCGCGGGCTGAGCGCGCTGCGTCCTCCCTGTCACCCATTTTGTGACTGCCCCTCCGCGGCGCTGCCGGCGAGAGTCGCCCCGGGGTGCCCCGGGGGAGGCCGGCTCGCCCGTCTGGCTGGGAGGCAGTGAGGTAACGGGGGGCTTCGCGGTTCCCGGCTAGCGGGGCAAGCTCAGGTTTGCATCCCGTGGTGAAACTGTCTGTTTCACGCTGCAGGCTTATTTGCGCGGTGAGGGGTGGTGGCGGTGCGTGCGGGAGCTTTCTGAGGAGAAAAGGTAGAGCGTCTGCACCCCGGCACCTTTGTAGCTAGGTTTTGGTATGGTGGGGAGGACCTTTGTCTGGATTCTGGTCTCACGCTTGCCTGGAGTGCTGTTTTTCTGCATATTTGTAGCTGAAAGGTCCCACAAGTTCCAGCTTTGTGCTTGCTGTCTGCTTTCCTGTGCTTCATGGTATTCCTTCTTGCAAGCCTTACATGACCTGGTAGTGCCAGGGATGGAGGAAAGCGCTTCCTATAGCTGGGCCAGAATCAGAGAGTTGCCAGCCTGTTCTGAGAGTCTTCTATACTCTGTGTCCTCAGAGAGGAAAAACAACGCAGTGCTGATGCTCAGCAAACTGCACGCCTCTCTCCACAACAGCATCTTACCATCTGTGATTGCATGAAGTGTCTGTCTGCACTAGGATCTGGAAAACATAGCTCTTTTGTAGCAGAAAATTTGTCTTGTAAATGGTTCCACTCGGTGAAAAGCATTCTGAAGAGCCGTAGGTTCTGCCGAAGGATATGGTCTGTGTAAGCTGTGCTTACCCCAAAAGCAAACATAAACCTTCTGTTGCTGCTTCCTGCTTAATTAATGTTACGGACTTTGGCTGCTGAAATGTAGGCAAACGAAAGCCAGTGATGGCTTTTAACTCTCTGTGGATCATAATACCGTTCTGCAGTAGCTCAGAAGAACCATTTGTCCTGCCCCCTCCAGTGTAGTTGATTGTTTTTAGGTAGTAGATAATAAAAATTGAAAGATCAGGTCCTTGTGAACAGTTTGAGATTAAAGTGGAGAAACTGAGATGGGAGTAGTCTCTTGTTTCTTGTATCACTGTCACTTAACTTTTCAGTTAATGGAAAAATCAGATTCTAGGCTGGTAGGCTATGTGAAATAAGAACAGAGAAAACAAAACTTGATTTTTCAGATGTTTTTGTATGTCTGAAGACCCATGTCTATTTTTCTTTATTTATTGAATACAATATGTAATTTTGGGGAACAAAACATTTCAAATCTTTTTAACTTACTGTACTGTTTCTGTCAAATACAGTGCCATCTAGATAAACACTGCAGTCTGCATGTCCTGATTCTTTTATCTGTTTGAGTTGAAGAGACGTTTGTTGACATGAATCTTGGTGTGATCATTAATAAAGATCTGTGTTCTTTCTTTAATAGTATAAAGGACTGTTTTATTAAAATCTGATGATGGTGGAACATCACAGTGGGCAAACCTCTGTGCAGGGATTTCCAGTTCTCATGGACTGTACTTGGTATTGTGTTTTGCAGCTTACCAGCTCTGCGGTATTTTCCCTTTCCCTCCATGTTCTAAGGTAGTGTGATATCTGTGGCCTTCCAGGCATGCTGCCAAAGGCATCTTCTGCATCAGGCTTGAGTGAAGGTTTCCCTTAATGGGAGAGTTTGTCCATAGCAGCAAATCAAAGAAAACTTGGGCGTTAGGCTGAGGTCTGGCATGTGATCGTCACGCTAGTAAATTGTCAGCATGGTAACGAGCATGGCTTAGCTAGGGCCACCTAACATTTTCCTTAGCCATTCCTGGCCATCATTCAAAGATGGCAAATGCTAGGACTTCTCCAAACAGACATGGGACATGGCCACCCTTTTCTGGATGGGGGAGAGAAGAAAGCGATTTTGGCTGTGTAGTCACAAATCAAGTAATACAGGTTTGCCTCCAGACTGCAGAACAATCTCTGGCCTGTGTTAGTTACTAGTGTAAGGTGTAGCCAATGAGTTTTGGAAGTTTCTATCTAAGTGCATGTTGGAATAGTTATTTTTACACTGCAAAGATTTCATTGTACAGAACAGATGAGCTGATAGATGGTTAACATTTTACGTATGAATATACTTAGAAGCAACATGGTGAAGGGAAATAAGTTTGTGCCATTTTTCCTTTACTGTTAGTATGAAAGAAGAAAATATATTCTCAGAAGGCGGAGGCATGCAATGGAGACTCCTTAAGAGATCTTTCACTAACATACCTCAGAAGTTCTATTTTCTTGCCTTGATCTTGCGACACTGGAGCCTGTCTTGCCAACTAGGATCCAGTTCTAGGAGTGTATAATGCTGTTAATGTGACTGAATCTGTATTGCTCAGTGGGAAAAACAGAATAAGAAATGTTATGCTTGTACTTCCTGGCTTCAAAAATCACCCCATTTGATCTTATTTTTAGTCTTTATACTGAAAAAGGGAGAAAAAATGGGTGTTAGAAGCTGAGTTATATACTTAATCATAGCCTTAAGTGACTAGTCACAAGGAACATATTACTTGTTCTTTTGAGCTTATTCCAACTGAAATGATCAGAGAAGCCACCATTTGGACCGCATAACTGTTTAATGCAGCCTGCAAGTAATTGTAGGATACTATGCTTTAACGTATAAATAATTCATCATTAGAGTTTTCACACACACGTGTATGATTTTCTTGGGGAAAGAGGACTTTTTCTTTACTGTAAAGGCACTACAACTTTTGATCTTCATCTTTGTAAATAAATGTCTCAGGATACCTTAACTTTGCAAAGAAATGACACTTTGTTGCAAGTAAGTGGCAGAACTGGTAGCTTCCCAAATTTCAGAAGAGTAGTACAAGAATAAATTGTGAAGCTGGGTAAAAGGAGACTTTTTAAAGGGGATCAGTCTACCAGCTTTCAGTACCAAAAAAAAAAAAAAAAAATCATAGTTTAGATCTAGCTATTTGTTACATATTAAAGGTTTGTCAAGCCACTTAAGCAAAATTTCAAGAGAGAAAAGAACTCATTTTTACTTACTTCAAGACTTGGTTTGACATTTATGAAAGATAAGACTCACATGATCCTCAGTTAATTCTGTTTTCCAGGACTATTTGCCAGAACGAAGCCAAGCTAATGACTGCCTGCAACTAACTAGTGTATATGCAGTTTCATTCAGGAAAATAAACCGAGCGTCTAACATCTACTATTTAAATAGTATTAAAAAGAATAAAGGTAGTATTGAAATACTCGAGTGATGTATTTCATGACATCAGCCTGAAGGTATTGGTATTTTTCTGATGCTAAAAACATTTTCATGGCTTTGGTCATTTAGCCAGTGTGGGATACGTGTTCTGCACAGGTACATGCAGTGAATAATGATTTCCTATGGGATATATATTTGGGGAGTGGGTGGAAAGCTTGACCAAGAGGCTGGCATTCTTAACAACTCCTTGAAACTTTCTGTGTTCTTCTTAGTACATTTCTATATATGTTCTTAATTAAAAGCACACGGTAGTTTTGGCAGATGGAGCATTCTTGAAACTTTGGCTACAGAATTTCGTTGTTCTGTGAGGGTCAGTGCTGGAAAGTCTCCGTCAATGTTTTTCACTATTCATTGCTACGATGTTGGCAGTCTTCATATTGACAAGTCTTAACTGACACGGACAGGTTTATAAAAATGATCTATTAGAGCTTGACTTTCTCTGTTTAGCCATAGGATTTTTTTTTTTTTTAACTGAGTTGCCAAGTTGTATTGAGCTTAAAGTTTATTTTATTTACAAGCTAGATGACACTGAGATTTGATAATGGTTGTGCATTTAAAGTAGCATCTGTCATGAAGTTAAAAATATTTCTTTCTTTGCAAAAACCAGTCTTCTCTGTTTCAATTTGCTTTTCCTATAAGAAGTAGCCAGCATTGTAAATAGTTAATGGCAAATATTTCCTTCTAATCTCTGAAGGTCTTTTCTGGAGGAAAAGGAAAAAAAAAAAAAAAACAACCATGATTCCTACCACAAATCTGATGGAGTAACTCTGTTCACTTCAAGTTCTAGTTTTGCTTTTATTTTTTTCTGTGACAAAAAAAGATCTTTCTTTCCTTGCAGTGACAGAATCATGCAAGACTACTTTTTATCTGCACTCATTTATATCAAATGGACAATTACATGTCTCTTCTTGAAATGAAGAGCTGCTTAAATAGATACAGTTGCTGGAAATGGTTGTCATCAAATTATTCTTGATTTGTGATTTGTAAATGCGAGATACGTCCCTGAACATGGCACTATCACTAGGTTTGACTGTACCTGAGAACTTTTCATCAAGAATTAAGACATTAAAATGAACACTTTCTAATACAAACTTTTTCTTCCCACAACTGTTGCTATTCTTCTTTCTAGCCTTATACAAAACTACAGGAGAGGTTTTCTTCAACCTGTAAGTATGGGTATCCCTATGACTTTGAAGCAAAGTTAAAGGGTGATGTTATGCCGTTCTCCAAAGGTTTTGATAGTTTGCTGTGGTAGATGTCACCAAGCTCGGGCACAAAGAGCTGGTTGTCTCAAAACCGTAGAAGAAAGTGTGCAGATATAGGAATAGAACCCAGAATCCTGATTTAATAGTGAAGTATCATTGTTTTGTAGTAGATATCATCCTTTAGCAATATAAATGTGATAATTAAGTGATCATTATGGATTTTCAAGGATGGCCTATCCCCCTTTCTTCAGTGCTGTGGTCACTGGTCTTTTTCTTCTTGAGATACAGTCAGTACTGTAGGTAACACACTAAAGCTGATGGAAAGGAGAGTGAAGCTGCTGGAGGTCCCTGTGGCTTGCACCATTCCACAGTGCTGCCAGCCCTTTGTTCTTGTTGCCTCAAAATACGGGGGCTTGGTCCCGTATCTTTGGACCACTAGCTTTTTGTATATCTTGGGTAACTCTCCTAACTTCCTTTTGTTTCCTGCTTATACAGTTATCAGCCCTAAAAGCTTGTCATTAATGGCAGGTATTGATATGTGTTTATACATCAGTTGTCACAAAGAAAACAAAACTGCTGGTTATACGATGTGCTCCTAAACTCTATGTTATGCTTTCAAGGTTTGGTCTTCCATATGCTGATATTTGAGGCTTTGTACCTATTTCTTTTTGTGTTTTAACTATATGTATCTGATCAAAAGATACCCAACACTTTCAGAGTCTTAGTAGACAGTATAAATTTTGTTTATGAAAGCTTACTCAGGAAAAATATTGAAAACATTTTAAATAATGTAGTTCCAAGTGTACACATGAGATTTCAGTCTGCTTGCATTTAAAGTTCAGAAGTAAATTTGCTGTATTGAAAATGTAGAATTATCCAAATATGCATTATAAGAACTTCTTGACAGTTTTGTGAAAATGTTTCTGATATATAAGTCTAAAAAATGAATAGTGTCTATCCACAGAAGAAAATTCTATTAAGTCTATAACTTACAGATGCTAATGTTGTAAGCAAAGGATACTTGGAGGAAAAATAACTATAAAAACTTCAGTAGAGCCTTTTTTAGTAGAAAGACTACATTTTTCTGGAGGGAATGGGAAAACTATTCTGAGGCCTTCAGCCAAACATCAAAGGCTCACCACAAAACCTGGAGGTATAGGAGCTTCTCAAAGAAATACCATAGAAGTGTTTCACAATGGCAGGTGCTAAAGTTTTAGGCACTTGACATGCCACAGTGATATCAGCACATCAGCAGTCACATCAGGTAGGGATGCTGTACTGGTCCTGGGCTTTTAGTGCTTTCCCAGGCTCCGTCCCTATGGAGAGTCCTGCATTGCTCCAGCCACGAAACTGTCCAAGGAAACAGGGACTCCATAAACTGGTTAGTGAATCACCCTTTTCCAGAAGGCTTGGAATAAAAATTTGGAAGAGAAACAGTGTCTTACCCTTTTTCCTTGGGGAGGAAGAAAAATAGTGGCTGCGGATGGGAGCCTCTCCATCCTGTCATGAAGACTTTTCTCCTGTATGACTCAAATGTATGTCCTTGGGCTTCCACACTGGGGTAGGTAAATGCTCCTCCTCTAGTGATACCAGGGTATTTCAGAAAGATTTGCATGCAGTTCTGTCTTTTGTGTTTCTGCCAAGCCTGAAGGATTTTAAAATAAGTAATGAGTGTGCTGCTGACAGGTCTTGGAGATGAAGGAAAACTTGGGTTGGAGCACAGAATTCAAACCAATAGATAACCAATCTTCAGACCCTCTACAGTGGCTTGAGTGCTGTGTTTTGTCTTGTGTTGATTGCCTAAAAATAATAGTTCATCTGTTTCCTCATCTGTCTTACCACGTGGCTCCACAGAATATTGTGGCTTGGAAAGTGGTGGTGGTTGGGCAGCAATAAGAGGTTCATTTAAATCAGGGTTGTTGCTGGGTGTCCAAGAGACTGAAACTGAATTAAAACAAATCTGGGGCTATACTGTCTCCAGAAGGGTGAGCCTTCCTTGTTCACAGTCCCGCTGCTTCCTTTGCATAGTATCTAGCATTTATAAGGTGAGTCAGATCAGTCCTGATCAGACTGAAAGACCAACTCATCAAGAAATGAGCTATGATCTCTAGAAAGGAAAGAAGGGAGGAGGACTGAGGAAGGAGTGGGAGTGCCTCTTTTGGTGGCATCTTGCAATTAAATTATTTCCATGACTAGCTTAAGCAGTCCCTGGCAGACATTTTGCTCTCTCCCCCCCTCCCCGCCCCAGTCTTAGCAAAGCTGGCTTGTGGATGGGCCATTCCCTTGGTCCATCTGAGATCAGAATGGTCCTTTGGGGCTGGGAATCCCAGAGCCATAAGCACGTGGGGGCTGGGAAGGTCCTGGGGCGATATATCTCTATATATTTCTCCTGTTCTCTATTTTTTTATTTTTTTTTTTTTGGTGCAATGCCTTCAGGAATGTTGCCAGACCAGGTCAGTGATGAAGTGGACATAGTGAGCACCCAGTCACCTCCCAGTTCCAGAAATCCAGGCAATAGAAAGTCCTTAAATTGAGAATACATTAGTCAACAGCTGGTAAGAACAGATTTGTCATCATAACCATGCTGGAAACAGGATTTGGGGTTTTGCACAGACTGAAGATCTGATGGAGTGTTTTGGGTGAATATGGAACCTGGTTGAAGTTATTCACTTCTCTCACAGGTTTTACCTGTGACATACTTGTGCTGGGAGCTGCTGGTCTAGCTCCTGAAATAGCATGTTGCATGTCCTTTCTTTGTCCCCCTTTTTCTGATGGGAGCTAGGCTACTGCCTGCCTTTCTTCTCCCTATGAACTTCATGCTGCAGAAGCCTTTGCTGCAGTTGTTGATACAGGAGTTCAGCTGACAATGTTTTGAATGGACAAAAGGGAAAATGTCACCCCTGGTCACCTACTCTAGCCAGCACATCTGGGAACAGCTGTGCTAGAGGCAGAGTACATTGCAATGAAATGTTATCTCCTGAGCTAGTCAGTTTGAAACAAGAGGAAGATGTTGTGTTAGTTATGCACCTTTTGTTGTACTATTCCGCCAGATTCCCTGGTCTTAAAATTGTACTTTGCTGGTTTTGAAAGTACTTCCCTGGTGGTGCAAGGAAAATTTCCATGTGTGCAGGGGAATCTGATTGTTGGTTAAGGAATACAGTATATATTCGGGGTTATGTGACATTAATACACTTTTGTAACTGGAGGGTTATTGATTTTTATAACAACACTTGCTTTAGAGCATGCTTGGGATGATGATAGATAAGAACACTTTCAGTTAACGGGGTTAACTGACCAATTATCACTTTTTAGACTAACTGCTTTTATAGTTAAAGCTGGCAATCCTTTGGGAGATTATTGTGTTAATTTTTTTTTGCCCAGAAAATCTACAGTGCCAAAATAAAGAGTTGGTTCTGTTTTATTGGAATGTTAACCTGAGGGGCTTACAGAGAAGGTTGAGATTTCTGCTAAGTTTGTTTAAGCCTTTGAAATCATAGGGGTGTAATTACTATGCAGGAAATAAGTATGTATTACATCATCTGTTAGTGTGGGGCTTAAAATTTGGGTACAACTGTGACATTTACCAAAAGGAGTGAAAAACGACAACATAGCCAGAACCAGGTTTTAGTGTCCCTCTGTGTTTATCATACTAATATTCTACATGTTATATTCCCTCTTCCGTTTCCTTTGTTGTGTTCTGCCAGTTGAGGTTTATCTCAGCTTGCACTTTAAGGGACACGTAGACTGTCTTCACATATAAGGATATTTTTCATTACATGTATTATCAACACCAGTGGAACAAAACCTATATAATAGTAATGTGGATGGTATTCTCACCTATAGTGTGAGCCGCCCTAGTTAATGGGCGTGCTACAGGGTACTTAGGCCACTTAGAATATTTTTTTAATCAGCTGTAGGATGGATAGCAGTAAGGTATAGAGTTACCTGCTCTTTTGTCCTCGTTTCCCAAACTGTAATTCAAAAAGAAAATCTTCTGAAGGTGTAGTCAATGAAGAAGTTAGTGCTGAGACTGAGTTATGGAGAATGCTCCCCTTCCTTGTGAAACAGATTCCCCACACTAGGAAAAATCAGTTGGATTTAGTCGACAAACAGTTTTTTCTTTCCTTGGCAGTGGTTTGAAATAGCAGTTGTTTAAAGTAGGAGCTTGAAAACAAGACTACATTATTTAATTTTGTTATGAAAAGGCTTTTAGAGCACAGTTCGTAAGTTTAGGAGTTCTTCTGTAAATGTTCCTGTCACTTGTCTGGAATGTTAAGTATTGCAACGGTTACACATTGCTCACAGCAGCTACAGCTCTGAATTTTTCTCCAAAGAAGGAGTAGAGAAATTTAGGTGTATAACAGCCAATTCGTGCCCAAAGCTCCAGTCTTTCCTTCCTTCTGTTTAAAAGCGAAGTAGCAATGGTAAATGTGGCTTGAAAACAGTGGATGGAAAATGTAACTTAAAGGTAGAATTCCGATTTTTGTAACTCCCCAACTTGTAATGGAAAACTGTAAAGGCCCTTTTGAATTTTTAAGATAGACAGTAATAGGAAAGTCTTTCCTCTCTAAATAACTACCTGCAGTGGTTGTTCCAAAATTGTAGCACCCCAAATCATTGACATCTGTGTATTTTCCTCATGGCATAAGAACGTAGCACACACCAGGCTGGCTGGAGCAGGGGTTCATCCCACCTGGTGCTTTGGGTCCAGCCATTGCTGTAAGCAGATGCCTCAGGAAAAAAACCCAACACCGAATTCTTCCCTCCTACCCTGACTACGTTCCTATCCTGCAGTCATTTTTGGCTCGGAGGTGTTTCTGAGCCCTTTGTGCGCAGCTGTTTAGCATCCATTAGGGAATTTCTCTACCTTGTGCACGTCCAGTCTCCCCTTCCACCTGCATTTCATGCAGCCACAACATTCTTTCAGTCTGCATTTAAAATATGGCTCATTTTTCTTAATTTGAACCTGGCTCTAACTTCATTTATTGGTCCTTAGTTTTAGTACTGGAAGAGATCGTTAACAGATAGTCCCAGTTTGCCTTCCCAATGTCATTTAAGATTTGATAGGCTTTTGTCATGTTCCCTGTGAGATGTCTCATGGGAGCTATTTTATACCTTTGATCTTATTTTTGCCCCTTGCTGAACCTTTTTCAGATCTATAAGAAATGCGTTTTTTTGAGGTTGAGAGACCAGAACTGCACATACCAATTAAGTGGGGGTAGATGGGCAAAAAATTGATTTGTTGAGTGCGATACTTCTGGTTTATGGTTTCCTTTCTATTCCTTTCTTTAATAATTCCTGGAATTGCTTTGCTTTTTTTGCCTTATCCCAAACACTGAAGCTGTGAATCAAAACACTGAAGTCTTGCTGAACAATATTGATGAGTTGAGAGCACATTTATGTATGAAGTTGAGATTGCTTTTCCCCAAGAGACAGATTGCTTTATGTTTACCTACATTTAAATTTATTTGCTGGTTTTATTGTCCAGTTAGTCTTATAAGGGTCTTCTGTGATTCCTTGCAGTTTCCTGTTATCTTAAATAACCCTCTAGCATCAGCAAACTTTCAAGTCACTAAAACTGATGTTGTGATCTTAAGCAAGAAGACAAACGCACTGCTTGATCTGGGTTTCTGGAATCCAGTGGTTAATGGATTATGGTTTGGAATTGTTGAGCAAGAGACATCGTTTTAGAGTGCTTGTGCATCTTGCAGGCTGAAAGTTTGAGCTCTGGATGTTACAAACATAGAGAACTCTGTCTCTTAGTATGTGGCTTATTTCATCTCCCAGACACTAAGTTGGTGACTGTGCTGTCTTACCTGCAGAGACTTGGGGAAGTTCTGAATCTGTGTTTTACAGGGGGTTGAAGAGGCTGTATTCCATAATCTTTTCTTTACAGTTCTGCCTTTTGGGACTGTGTAAGTGACCTAAAAATGCCATTCCCAAATTATTTGGGCAAAAGTTGTCAGCCTAAATATATCAAAACCAAAGAACTTGTACAAACAGAGAGTGAAAGTGTACCGACTCCATTGGTCTTAGATGTGAATATTTCTATTTTCCTCTGTATTTTGGGTATTTGATGTTTCAAAAATGCTTAGTATCCTCAGATTTGAGGGATCAGTTGTTTCCATTTGTATGGAACACTTAAAAGATAATTCTAAGATGATTTATCATCTTCTTAATAACACTTGTTTTTTAATAGATAAAACTGCTTAATACCTCTTGACACTGTATTTTCAACCAAACGCAAAAGGCTAATACCTTCTTTGCTGCTTAACCCTCTCACCTTACAGGCACAGGAAACTATAATTGTACTCTTGTAATTGAACCTTACTTTTGTGACTGCAATATTAGCATAAATAAGCATATTAAATAATGGGTGAGATTAAAATGATCACAGTAAGAAATAATACCCCCCTTTCAGTTTTCAGGTTTCTAAAGAGTACATGAGAGTAACCCTGAAAGCATTTCATGTTGGCTGGGTGGATGTGTCATATCGGTTTACAGTAAAGAGCAGAGCCATGCCATTGGGCAAAACACTTTTAAATTATTATTTATGGAGTTGTATTTGCAGTTGGTATAAAACGCAGGACTGGTTTCACATGCCTCCACCAGAGCAAGGAGAGCACGCTCCTGAACAAGATTCCCTTTTGTTTCCTGTACTATGTGTGCTGTGGAAAGAGAGACATCTGGGAAAGCATACAGGTTAGAGCGAATAGTTACATTTGAGTTTAGGAATGCAGGCTTTCTAGCTGATATTTTGGGCTTGTTTTGGCTTTTTTCCGTCCTGATTTTATAATTCATACTGTAGTGCTAGCCTTAATGAAATGTTTTCCTATAATGCCTTGTGTCTGTTGATAAATGAGTAATTTATTTAGTACTGT
>VZTL01076454.1:0-14065 GCA_013400535.1 Scopus umbretta
CTTTTATTTGTTATCTGTCTGTTTCAATAAGCTGCAGCTTGCTGATGGCTTGTTCTCTCAAGGTCGTACCCAGATGTGTTGTGCTGTCTTTTCACATCAGCAAAAATGTCAGGTCAGCTGATCCTTCCAATTATTTTCCTCCCTACCCCTGTGAGATCCCACCATGGATGCCTGCTGCTTTCACTGCTTTTCTTCATCCGGATGACCGAGGCTGATTTTTGAGAGTAAGCTTTGATGAGAGCTTACACAATACTGCTTTGCTAAAATCCAGATGACTGATAAGGGGTAACCCCCCAGCATGCAGGTCAGACTATATTTATGCTTTTCCTGTAAGAAAATTATGTAAAATATGCATTTTGAGTTTGGTGATATAAATCTGAAAAGCTGAGCAATCACATTTTCAGGGGCCTGAGTGTGGCCGCATCCCCAAGCCACAGGGCTGTGCAAGGGGTTGATGCTCTACAGGGAGGATGCAGGAGGGGAACATCCCCTCTTTGTATTTCCCGAGGGCCCTGGCTGCCCACCATGGGCCTGGGGAGCGGGGCAGAACAGGCAGCCCAGGCTGTGGCAGCCTGGCTCGGCTTTGGGTGCTGGCAGTGCAGGTGGGGAGGAGCCGGATGCCAGGCTCCCATGGGAGCAGGGGGCAGTGCTGCACTGTCACCCAAAGCCAAGGCCGCGTGAATCAGTGTTTCTGCTTTTCCAATTAAAGAGGAAACAAGAGCGACTTCCCCCTCCCCGGCTGTCAGCTCGCCGCTGCCTTGCTCTCGGCCTGCTCGCGCAGGTGGCTGCGTTAGAGCCTCGTGTGGTTTCCAGCAAGCAAGTAGCACCAGACAAAGATGGCAGAGAGGGCAGCAGAGGGACCCGGCTACGCTCTGCATCCTGAGGAAGGGGTCCTGCTCAAGCCAACGATGGGTGCAGTGCGAAGGAGACCCAAAGCACTCAGGCCCTCTTTCCCCCTGGCCCTGCCCAGAAGATCTTGTGTGCCAGGATCTCTTGGAGTTGGCAGCAGACAGCAGCTTGCCCTGGCCGGCTCTCCCTCCCCACGGAGCATCCCGTGCCAGCAGCCAGCCCAGCACCCAGCCAGAGCGTGGGATGGAGCCACATCCTCTGCTCACCAGCAAGCTGTTCTCCTCGGCCAGGCTGGAGCAGCGGTGCTGCAGGTCTTCCAGCGCGCTCAGGAGCTTCGTGTTCTGGCTCACAAGGAAGCCGTAGTCGTTCCCACCCTGCAAAACAGCACGGGAGAGGCAAGGCAGGAAGCTGGCAGGATCGGTGTGCAGGTAGCGAAGGGGCAGGGTGGAATGCGGAGGCTGATTTCAGCAGGAGGTGAGGGGCTGCATGTCCTTTGGGGGACAAGTGGCCTTCGGGGCTGGGCTCTATCACCTGTGGGTGACAGCTGCTGTCTCCATAGCTTTAAAGGTGCTTTCAACTTGCCCAGACCCTCATGTCATCCCCAGCCACTTGCATTTTGCCATGGTACCATCTAAACCAGCTCAAGAGCCAGTAAGAGCCAGGCAGGCAGAGCACAAGCCATGACACCCCAGACATGTGCACTGCTCCCCACAGCTCAGGGACCCAGCGGCCTCCAGCACCGCATGGCTTTCGGAGGCAACGAGAGCTCTTCACCCATCTCCTTGTTCCAGCTCCCCCGGTTTGGCCCAGGAGCCCGCCCAGGAGCCAGGCCCTGAGCTCTGCCCTCTCTGTGTCAGCCTTGGCTCCAGAAGAAGGCGACATGCCGGATTTCTTTGCAAAACACCACCTTAATTTTGTCACATCAAAAGCAGCAGCAGCTCTGCCAGGAGCTGTATATATAGCTTTGTGGTTACTGCTTCCTGCTCAAAGCAGCTCGCCGCAGGCTCACTGCTGAAGCAGGCTCCCAGAAAGTATTTTTGTGTGTTAGCAAAGTTCATAGCCAAGCTATTGCTTCACAGCTGCTGTGTGGCAGCAGCAAGCCATGCACGTTGGGAAGACCTGGCCAGATGTTTTCCCAGCAGCCAGGCAGGTCTTGCAGGACCCGATTCCAGTGTCCAGCAAGTCTTTGTTGGTGCCACTGAATGGCTGCGACCTTCCTGCTGCACAGCTCTGCTTCTGTAGTTTGCAAGCCAAGGCTACAAGTGAAACATCCCTCGGCTATCAAAGAAATGCTGCCCAAGCGTTTTTGGTAGCAAGAAGTCAGACAGGCAGCTCACAGCACTTGCATGCCGCTAAGCTCTAGGAGGTCTGAGACTGGCTAAAAATCGCTACACTTTTGACCAAGACTATATTTTGGCTTCTCAGTCACAGCCATTGGAGAAAAAATGGCAGGAAACCAATCCTACAAGTTCTACCCCACTGAATCCCCTGGTATGGCTGCTGTGGCTATGCCATGGCTCTCCCAACTTCTCCTGCCTGTATGGAAACACCTTGGCAGAGCAGGAAGGGTAAACACAACTGAAAGAGATTGAAAACCAAAAAAAAAGATGCCCTCAAAAGATAACAGCCAGCCCTCCCTACTGGCCTCATGCAGTGTCCCCAGGTCCCACCAGCCCTCGGAGCCACCAGGACAGGATGGTAGGTGCCACAAGTTGACAGACCTTGGGCAGAGTGGTTTGCAGGTGTCTACCCTGCAGAAGTCCCAGGGTTTGAGAAAGCTGGAGTGAAATACCCCATGGCAAGAGACTGTACTGGTTGCCACTTGTGGGAAAGCAAAAATATATTTATTTTCCTCTATGTCTTTTTCTTCCCTTAGGCACAAAGGTACAGTTACTGCCACAGTCCCCAGGGACATCACAGCACAGCAGCCCCCAGGCACCTGGATGCCCTCTCCCACTCTCCAACGACACGGGGCTGCTCCCAGAGGTCGTCAGGGCAGGCCCAGGAACCAAGCAACTCCCGAAACTCAGCAGCCTGGGGGAGACAAGAAGCTCCCTTGGGAGCCAACTGGTGCAGTCCTGTGGGCCCGGAGACCCAGTACCACATCCATTGGTCCCATCCCTGCTGCTTTACAGGGACAGCAAGGCACCCCTGAGAATATTTTCCTATTGCCAGCTCCAGGAACAGCAAAGCACTTCCTTGGGCTGGGAACCCATGCAGAGGATGCTGTGGGTGCTGATGTGCACCCACCCTGACAGAGCAGGGTGGGTGTATAGGGTGGGGGGGTCCTACCAGCATCTCCCGTGCCATGCATGGCAGCACATTGGGGTGGTTCACTGCCGCCATCCCCAGAGCCAAGCCCCTGGGATGAAGTCAAAATGCATTATTTCCATCTTTTTGCCACTGCCAAGGGGCCTTAAGCTTCTTGTCTGTGCTTGCTTGCACTGAGATGGGCTGAGAAAATTCAGCAGCGACCTCCACATTTGGGATAGGAGCTGGAGAGCTTTTGCAGAACTGATGTTCTCCTGCCTCTCCCCATCAGGCAGCTAGGACTTCTGACGTCATCAGCACCAGATTTCTGCAGGGGACAATTAGCACTTCCAGCATGGCAGGGGGATCTTTTGGGGACTTACATCCAGATTTCTGTATTTGAAACCCCTTTTCTGTAGCTATAAAACATCATGTGCATTGGGGCAGGATGCAAAGACTCACAACCACTCACCCTCGTCCTACTGGGTTGGCCCCATTTCAGCTCAGGTTTGTCGCCACAACTCGAAAGCCCATGACGTGGCAAAGGCTGGGAGGTCCCTGACCATGCAGAGACCCTTCCAGTTCCCCACATGTTGCAGAACCCCTGGGCAAGGTGCCATGGAGCAGGAGATCGTGGCTGTATGCTCCAGGCTGGGGCCAGGCATACAGCCAAGCCTTCCCCCTGCCAGCACATCCCACTGCAGCCGCAGCTCCTTGGGGCTTTGCCGAGAGAGGCCCAAGGGCATCTGCAGCTAGAAGACATGTTGGCAGGAGGTCCTTGTTGTGCCAGGACATCTCTCCCACACAGGGACTTCACTGCCCAGGAAAGCTTTGCCAAACCTTACCCCCGGTGCTGAGCAGGCACCGGCTACGTCAGCTGAACGCTTCTCCAAGACTGCGTAGAGCCTGGAACCGAAGCACTGTCTAGACATAAACCCATGCTCATTAAACATTCATTTCCTATAATGAAATAGCTTTTAATTTATTAACTGCTCTGCTGTTCCTCAAGGTTCCCGCGCTGCACAGTGCAACCTTGCTGCTGACCACACTTGTGGCCCCGTGGACGGTGCTTTCTGAAGGGAGTTGGGGAAATCATTAGGGAGAAGAGGCACAGAGGCTGCCCCCAAAGCGACTCTGCTTGATAAAGACAAGCAGAAGTGCTAGCAGGAGCCAAAATCCAAAAGCATCCCTCAGCTAGGGAGGTTTTCAGTGAGCTGGAGTCCACAGGAGCTGAGGCAGAGCTGATAATGCAGGATGGCAGGGAGGGTCTCTAGGAAGTCATGTACCCCAGATCAGGAGCATCCTTGGCCACTGAAAAATTAACCCAAGTGACATGTTGGAAATTATCTAAAACCAGAGCAAGGTAGGAGAAGAGCAGCAGGGTGGCTGAGGGAGGAGAGCAGACTGCAGCTCCCCTGTGCAGCAGGCACACAGCTTTGAAGCTGAAGCTGAAGGGAAATCGTCGTCATCTGTCGCCTCTTTTGGCAGGTAGAGCCCAAAACACAGTTTCTTCAGGATGCATTGAGAACAAGCAAACAAAGAAAAGCGTCAGCAGGGCAGCTGCAAGAAAGCTGCTGCTTTTTCACATGAAAACTTGAAAAAGCAATGGAGAGCTGCAGCAGCTTTTGGAAGGAGAGGTGCCCAGCCAGGCTGCTAAATGGGTCATGCAGTCAAAATCCCCCTGGAGCGCCCAGCATCCAACACAGTCTTGAAAGTCCTGCAGAAAACTTACAGGAAGCCATTTGGGTGACAGTAAATCAAACCACAGTGAGGACGACAGACGCTGCCTCCAGTGGCTGCTCTGCAATGCGGCTCGGGCTGCCGGTGCCTCGCAGCACGGCCTGGCACAGACCAGCCAGGAGGGCTTCCCCTGCACCAGCCCTGGAGAACCTGCCAAAGGCTAAGCCCAGCCTTGTTTTAAAATCCCTGCAGAGAGCCAGACGGGGAGGACGAATTTACCAGGTGGCCCCACGAGCGGGAGGTCTCAGGTGGCCTTTGGAAACAAGCAGTCTCATGACTGATTTTAAAACATACACAATTTCAAGATGTCCCTGTGGTGACTTCCCCATCTCCAGCAGATATGGGTCCAGCTGCCAAGTTTGCTTCGCAAAAGCCATCTCTGTAAACCAGCCTTCCCTTTGAGACGCTTTGCAGACCTACTTCCTAGGTGAAACTACACCAGCTCTCCTGCTATCTTGGATACATTAAACCCACCTCTTCTTCATTTGAAATCATTGTCACCAAGCCTCCACCATGTCAAAGCCCTTTAGCTATTCATTCCAGCTGACTTTGGTAATTAGTTTCCTTAACTTCTCAATCCTTGCCACTTGGAAATGAAACCTGTCATTGCCAATCCATTTTCTTCTCTTCCATCCGTTTCAAGCGAATCGGCTCCCTCACAGAACAAAGTTATTTTCCATAGGCAGCTCTTCTGCAGTGCCCTCGCTGCGTGTCAAAAGCGAGGCAAAAATAGCATCACCTCCTGTTCGGTCAGTGAGCAAGAGCAAAACCCATCCGCTGCCGGCACAGCAAGTATGCCTCGCGCTGTGGTGAGCATCATCCCAGCGGGGGTAAAAGAGATATTTTTGTTAAGCGTATGGGAGAAGTAGAGACGTGCCTGGGATGCAGTCATGGTTATTCTGCCACTCCTTTGATAGGCAGTCTGTGTCTCACAGCACTTGTTCTGCTTCCTTCATTTTGCGCTGGGTTCTTGGTTTCAGATACAAACATCTCTGTTCTTCCGTTGGCTTCATGGCACTTCCCCACCAGCTCTTCACCCTGCGCATTGCCAGCTCCCATTTCCATGAGTCAGCATTTTCTCCCACTGCCCATCCCTCTTCCAGCCTACTATTTGCCCTTATTTATGCGATTTCCTCATTTATCTGATCGTTATCATGCCATGTAACAAATTCACGGAAGAAAAAATCCATCCGAGGCTATTAACTTCAACGATACTGCCTCCAGCATGGGAAGTGCTGGAGCCACAAATTGCAAGATATTAAGAGAATATTCAAGGGGACATTCACTATGTATTTGCTCTTTCTTACACTTCCCCCGGAATCCTCTCCTGAGCACCCTCTGACCACTGCCAGCTCTTCATATGCTCCTCACAGTGCGTTTAAAATGAGATACGCAGCTACAATTGGAGTCTCACAAATTTGGGTCCTCTCTATCTTTAAAGCCTCTTATGAAAGCACCATCAGTGGTCCCAGGAAAACAAACCCAGCTACTCAAGGAGGGGAAAAATCAGCTCAGTAGCCCTGACTTCCCTGACTTGGCTGTCCTTTGATGAGCTCAGCTTCTCCAGTCTCCCCAACCAGGGAGAAATTAATGTTCCTGCAAAACTGAGACAAGAGGAATGTGAGTGGAAAATAAACTCTCAGCGCAGAGGCAGAGAGTCAGTGCTTCAAAATCCAAGGCTGAGTGGGGTCCAGCATGCAATCCAGCACGATTTCTCACCTTTAACAGCAAATCCAAAATACAAGAGATTTTGCAAGCAGACAGGAAAAAATTACACCAAAATACCACACGGCTGCTGGAAAGGCAGCTCTGAACTGCTCCTGACATACTGCGCACACATTTCTTCATCTTTCACAATCAGACATAAAACAGGGCAGTCAGTTGAGTGGGACAGAGGATTTAGAGAAATCCTTTCCTTTCCCCCAAGGCCAGCCTGGGCCCATGCCACAGAGCCCCACAGCAAACAGTCCTCCCACAGATGGGCCCAGTGAGGACTCTCGCAGAGGAGAGGTCCTGCTCAAGGTACAGATGCTCATCCAGCTGAACAACTGCTGGTATCATCAGTTCCAGTTTGCTCCTCACCCTGCTCTCCAGGGTCTCCAGACCTATAACCCATACTCCTTCCAGATGGCCGTTACCTACCTAAAGCAGAAGCATAACAGGGCATGTGTGGCCCCAGACAGGCTTTCCCCAGCTGAGACCCAATCCCTCTCCACATTAAATACAAATCATTTTGCAACCCGGGATGTATGCAGTGAGAAACTGCAGCTGATGATTGCTGGGATATGATCCGTCTTGGTTACCAGATAACCTGCAGCACAGGGTTGTACAAAGCAAGCCTCTCAAGTATGACAAGAACATCACCTTCCTGCCCTTGGGTCACTCTGTGACCCCTGGGCACCCCTGTGTCCATTGTAGGGTCTTTTCCCGCTTACACACCTCGTGAGAAACACGTACAAAGCCTGTTCTACCAACTACCATTTTAACACTGGCGTACAAGCTTCTCCCTTGTCTCTTATCAGCTTTCAGAAAGATTTGGCCTAGCCCCACTGTGGTAAAGGACTATGCTCCATCCCCACCGCAGCTGGGGGACACTAACGGTATCTCTGTTCCATTGCACAGCTTGGAAATTTATGAAAGCCAGGCAATATACCATAAAAGCTAGTTTAGTTGTAAAATTCAGGTGCCCAGTCAGGAGCCAAGACAGCCAAGCTACCTTCTTCCCCCATTGCAGATTTTTCTGGGTACTGCTGAGCAAGTCACTGAATCTGCAAAGAAGTAGGCTCAAACAACAGTATTTCCACTAGGAAAAAAGCAAAATGTAGAAGTGGGAAGTAAATATGTTAACATCTTCAGTGCAAAGACAGAAAGACTTCGCAACCTCTGCTTCTTGTGTACTCATATGCGTTGCCAATCATTTGAACTAAAACATGAGTATTGGCTTCCTATAGAAATTTTTGGGTCTTTTTGTTGTTTAGCTCTGAGCAAAGGTCAGTCTTCAGCTCCCAGCACTGCAGGCTCAGGCGCAGACAACCCCAAGGTCTTTGTGGAGCATCTGGACTCTTTTTGGATGCCACGTGTCAGATAATTACATTTTGTAAGCATGAAAAAAAAACCTGGGGAAGAATGATAAAATTTAGCTCTTTCCAGGTTTGGTATTTTGATGGCTGGAGTGGGGACGATTGTTCACTGATATCTCATCTGTCTTGTAACAGAAACTCTAATCCAAAGAAACACTCCCTAGAAAGGCGTGAGACTTTGGTACTGATGAATGCACATGGGAACAAAGCGCCTGTCCACAGTGTGTGGCCCCGGGCTGTGTCAGGGCTTCACCCAGGAAAGCCACTGAGCTGCAGTTCAGTAAATCCCCTACCTATATGGAAGTGCCACTGCCCTCCAACAGCATCGTAGCTTGAAAAATTAATACCAGGTCTCCTTCCCACCTCAGAGCCTCAGCACAGTATTCATGGTCTCACAAGTTTGCTTTTATTGAGTGGAGAGACTCATTACCTACCATGTTCAGCTCTGAAGAGACAGCTGTGCTCTTCCACCCTGGAAGATACATCAGGGAGCCAGGGTGGCAGATTTTGTATGCACAGCTTGGTTTTTGCCCAGATACCTGCTCCACAGCTCTCCCCTACCTGTTCCTGTTTTCCAAATTACTTGCAGTTTCCCAGGACCAAGAGCACATTTTCTGCTGGGGTCACATTGGCTTAAAACCTGTTCTAGTTGCCCAGGCTCTGGCATGTCAGGAATGGCATTCCTTGCCCCTCTCAGTAAAGCAGGAACTCATTTGGAGCAATTATAGGATTTTGTCCTGGACTGAAAAGCCCCCAAATCTCCAATGGCTTTAACAAGTAGCTAAGAGATGGAGGGAAAAAATCATCCCCTTGCACCACTCACAAGAGCCAGAGGTGCTGTTCAGCGGTCAATATAGAAATGTGAACGGCAAGAGCAGCAAGAAGACTTACGAACTGATGCCCAAAAGGGTATTTTCCCAGAACTGCTAAGCAGATGGCTGGGATGCAGAAAGCCTGCACTCACAGCAGGAGGAGGGCAACAGAGCTGCCAGCATTGCACATGCCATTTCTCTTTATGTTATTCCAGCAGGAAGGAAGACTACAGCCATAGGACACCCAAAACAAGGAAGCAAAGACCCCTTGCCAAAAACTTACAGACAGTGAAATGAGAAAGGTGCTGAGGCAAAAGATCACAGTGCAGTAATGGCCAACACCAACATGGTGTGACAGCCCTGTCACAAAACCAGTTTGCCATTACCAGTCCAGAGGAGCCAGGGACACAATGAGGAGGCAATGGCTGGTGTCCCTCAACCTCCACATCACACACACATGACCTGGCCAAGCCATTTGGACATGTCTTTGTACAGAGAGCATGAGCTTACTTAGAAAGACAGTTAAAATGAAAATTACCTTCCCCTTCATACAGTCTCATTTTGCCTTTTCTTCCATTCATTCCTACAAAAGAAGTTGCACTGGCTCTTCGTGGCAGGCAGCTATCTGAGGTTGGCCATACATTCATAGGGCTTGCAGAAAAAGCACTAAGTCATTTGCATGAGGCTCAGCATTGCCAAGACAAGAAAAATTAATTTACTCATATTTTGAGCAAGATGGAATACAATCTTTTTCTAATTAGGATTGCGGGAAATGGTGTCTCTAACAGCAAAAACTGGCTTCATTGCCCAGGAAGACTTTCCCTAGTACCATCTTTTATTCTGCTGACCTACCCTTTCTAGTCAAGGGTACAGCTCTACACACCCTCAGACATCAAATGAATAGTTTTCTATCTTTGCCAATGGAAAATTTGAAACTCTTGAAATACCACGAATTCCTGCAAAAGGCACTGAGCTTATTGTTAAATGCAACCTGGCCTGAACACTTGATATGGAGGATCTTCTTACTGTATCTGTGCTTTGTGTTATTAAACCCCACTGGGAGCAACAGGTTGTTTTGTGGACATTTAAGTTCCTACTGACTGAGGGGCTCCTTGGTTTAAGCATTTTCAGTTGGATTTTACGCATTTGTTGAATATTCTCAGCTCCATATGACCTCAAGGGAAGCTGAGGCTTGGCTTTTAAGAAATTCAGATCCAAAGCAACCTTGTGAGATTGAGAAGTAGTCACGATAGCCAACTCCGAGCACCCTAGCTGTGCTCCTTGCTTGTATAGTCCATGGGATGCCAGAACAGGGATGTGGTCAGCTGCTCAGCTCATCACTTCTGTAAGTGCAGCTGGGGAGGTTGGGGGGGCAAGTAAGCCTGGAAGAGAAGGATGCAGGAAATATGCAGAAAGTGAATGACCTTGCTACTCTCCCCTCCTCCAATTTAGAGCACCAGGAGAGAGCCTTCACTTCAGCAACCTGCTCCCGAACCATCGTGAGTTTCCAGGGCCAAAGCAGATCCCACTGGAGCAGCATCCCATAAGAGATGCAGAGAGCTGAGCTCTTGTGGGAAGTGCTCTAAAATCCAGCTGACGGCATTATGGGAACTTTGCAATTTCCAGCCAGCCAGTATCTGTGCCACTTTAACCCCATTCTTCCTACACAGACGATGTTTTTGTCCTTCTCAGATATTTATTATTCTGATTGGTATCCTACACCTGCAGTGCCTGGAGATTCTCAGCAGGAAAGTAATTTCTTACCTCCTGTGTCCAAACAGAAATTTTGGAAAGCAAGACTAAAGCAATTTCAAAGGCCCAGGATCAAGAATACATTTGTGAGAGCAAGCCCCCAGGTAGCATTAGTAACATGGTAGGGCGCACGTCTGTGCTATTACTCTGCAGAGGAGCTAGGAAACCCTGCAGCTCCTTGAAAGATGCAAAGACACACAGCAAATGGGTGGGAAGACATGGGCATGAGTTGCAACAAGGGAAATTCCCACCAGACGTGTGGAGAATGTTCTTCTCCACAAGAGTACTGCAGCTTCGGGACAGGGTTAGAGAGGTGGTGGGATGCCAGCCCCTGGAGATATTCAACACTCACCTGGACAGGTGCTGAGCAACCTCTTCCAGCTCTGGAGCCAGCCCTTCTTGGGGCAGGGGCTGGATGGGAGGCTCCAGGTGTGTCCCCCAACCCACCTCCCTAACTCCAGAGATCCCTTGCCAACTCCCAAATGGAAGAAGGGCAACAGCTCTCCACCCTCAGCACTCAGGAGGGATCTGAGCAAGAAAGCTGAGATTAACTTGACCTATGGATAGCCTTAACATCTGCCTATAGACTGTCCCTGAGGGAATGGCGGAGCAATAGTGGTGGAGGCTGAGACACACGGCAAGGGCTTCATCATAAAATCAACATCTTTAATGAACTCTGTCAGCGATGAGCCTTTGGGAGGCTCTTCCCCACACTAGGAGATTACTCCCTGCAGGCAGCTGTCCTGTTTGGATATTGCAGCTCTGATGTCCCAAGGACAAACGTCCTAAAGGAAGTCCAGTTCTGACAGCAGGACACGTGGTGTCTGTAGCACTTGTCCCAGCCTGGCCAGAAAGAGCCATGCTTTTGGAGGGGACGTATGTAAGCATCCCCTCAACGCTAGCTGTAACACAGCACCTTGCTTCCTAGGAAGTGGGTTTGAGGATGTGGCTTCCATAGCTCAGCAGCACCAGCACTTGCTCTGGAGGGACTGCAGCGCTGAGCTCCCTCCTGGGTCTGAACTGGAAAGCCTTTCACATCACTAAAGCCACTTGACTTCAGGAGGAAATGCTGGATTTTCTTTTTTTCCAGGAAAAGAAAAGTTAACCTTTCTGGGGATCAACATCAATGTTAAGGGGGGTACTGCCATGGTACCACGAGTACTACCACAGTAACATCAAGGTACTACTGTGGCACTACCACAATACAGCAGAATACCACCAGGTACCACAGCACCATTGCTTGGATACCATCACGGCACCATCAGTACTATCAAGTATCACCATGGTACTGCCCTGGTACACTGATACTATGATGATACTATCATGATGCTGCCACAACCCCGTGGGAGTGGGAAGCGAAATATTAGTCACCCACCAAGCCAGGAACATCCAGGATCATGGGGAAACACTCAAAGCAGCCCAAGGACCAAGGGAAACTGGATGGCAGGTGCTCAGCAGTCACTGCCACAGAAATCAGACAGGGTCCTCACCCCCTCCAGCACCACCCATGTGCACAGCTGGTGCATGGGGGACCCACTGCAGGGATCAGCTAGAGCTGGGTGCATGCCCCCCCCCCCCCCCCGATGCTGTTTGGCTGCTGCAGCACCCACAAACACCCCTTTGAACCAACCAGCCACTTGCCCCCTGCCACTCCCAGCCTTCCCACCCAGGCTTCCCCGCCAAGACACAGTACTTACCCCCTCCCTGCCAGCTGGCTACCCCAAGGGGAGAGAAGACAGTAAGTTTGGCACAACCAGTTTGACTCTTTGGATGGATATAAAAGGGGGTGGGAGCAGAAATCCTTCCCATTCTGGTGCCCCATTTTTTGACTGGGGTTGTTCTGGAATGACCAGGGGCTGTGGTCAGAGGCAGACCAAGGACTGCATGGCTCACTGTGGCCTTTCCCTAAGCATCATGATAAATAGCCCTTCAAAAAAGACCCATAAGAAACTGTGCTTGAGTGAAACCATTTTCTCTCTTGGTGGGTTTCCAGCAGCACCATTTCTCCCTGTGGGCCAGTCCAGCCTGCTCTCCAGCCGGGCTCAGCAGCACAGCACAGGTTTGGCTCAAAAACCTCCTGCTAAACCCTGATTAGCTCTGTTCAGCTCTTCTCCCCCATGCTCAAGAAGGTGCCAAGAGCTGATTTCTCCCCTATTTTAAGAGTACTATGGAGCTACCCCAGAATCCAGGGGATCCCAGGAAGATGGCTGATTTTACGCATGGGAAAGGAGGACAAGCTGCCCTAAGCAGGATGAGCTGATGAACTTTTGTGGCCTGGATCAAGGAAGTGACACTCTGAGGGAGCCTTTTTGGCTGTTTTTAGAGAGATGCTGCAAGGAGCCTGGCATTGCATTGCCTTGAGGTGCCCCAGTGCTGTCTGTAGGGGCAGGTTCCCCCTGCAGTTGGGTGCCCCAAGCCCTCCCGGGCTGAGTGAAAAGGGGATGCTCTGGAAGGGGGTGGCAGTGAATCATGTCCCTGTCACTACCTGCAGAGCCATTGATGCTGCTGGAGCGAGGACGCAGCACAGGGACAGCTCAGCCTTTGCTGGTGCAGGGGCTGTGTCTGCACCAGGTGGGCTCTGCCCAGCACTGGCCCCGTCAGGGCTCCAGTGAGACCCTGCACCAGCACCAGCCAGGGGACAGGCAGCTGGAAATCACTGCAGAAGGGCAGCGAAGGCACCAGCTCCTTCTCTTGCATGCCGGTGCGTGGCAGCGGCTCTGGCAGCTCCCAGCCCCACAGGGAAGGTTTGGTGGGTGGCTCAGCCACAGCCAAGTGCAGCTATTTCCCATTCCCATCTCGTACCAAGGTAACATCCTCCCGATGCCCTCACGCCTCTCCCCCCAAAACATGCATGGCTGCACCCCTCCTGCCAGCAAATGCACCCCGGCAGCCGCCTTACCTGGGGGGGTCTGTCTGTCCGGTCGCATCCGAGCCCGTCCATCGCTCGCAGCGGCCTAACAAGCTCCGGTGTGGAGCAAATCAACTGGGGGTCTGGAGGGGGACCGCGGAGGGTCCCCAGAGACTCTTCCTGGGGCTGGACTGCTCCGGCCCCCTCCGGCCCCGGCGGCAGCCGGCAGCTCGCCCTGTCACTGTCGCCCCCCGTGCCTTTACGCGTGCCCAGGTCTGGGCAGGGAGAGGCCGCGGGGACGGCATCGCCCGCTGCCAGGGCACCGCTCTGCCCCGCTGCCGGCTGCTGCGGGTCCGCGCCGGGCACCCCCCGCTCCGGCTCCTGCATGGCTGGGGCAGGGCGCTGGGCTCACCCGCTGGCGGCGAGGGCTCCCCGTGGCTCCGGGAGCCGGCACGGAAAACCCGAAGGCATCAGAGCCGCGGCGGCGGGAGCAGCCCGGGCCGCGCTCCCTCCCGGCGGGGATGGAGGCGGCGGCAGCAGCAGCAGCNCCGCCGCCCGCCCGGGCCGGGATGACGTCGCGGAGGGGCCGGGGGAGCTGCCAGCCCCTCACCGTGGCTTCGGGCAGCCCCCGGCGCAGACGCTGCCGAGTCATCAATATTAAGCCGGGCCGTGCACCCCGGGGGGGCCGCGCCGCGCCCCGGGCCGCCAATAGCGGCGGCTCCGCCGGTTTCCAT
>VZTL01076454.1:19850-34741 GCA_013400535.1 Scopus umbretta
CCCCAGGAAGGATGGGCCAGGGGTGTGTGGCTGGAGGGAGACAGGGACCACAGGAGGGTCTCTTTGCTCCACGTGGCCTTGCAACCATGGCCGGGGCTGCCACAGCACATGGCAGCTTTGCCAGTGAGCCTTGGGGGACTGAAAGTGAGAGCCCCAGGTTGATGGGCTGAGATTTGCCAGCTCCTCTTGACCTATTTCCACCACCCCGACCTGTGGTCCCACCAAGGCTCCCCTAGGGCTTTGAACGTGGGTCTTCAGCAGTGTGCAAGCTCACAGTGCCTCCCACTGCAGGATAACCCCACTGCCCGTGGCCCTGGCCACTGCAAATGTCTCTTCCCCAGTTTGGCATTTCCCAGGAATAGAATAAAGAAGTCCACAAGTCAATACCAAAAGAGTTTTATTTATCAGCCTCTCACCCCGCTGCACCCAGCAATCATTCAGCAGCACAAAGCCATGCAGGAGTCCCCGTCTGCCTCCCATGCTTCTCCGCATTGCACCCACCCAGCTCTTCCCAGGGTTTTGCCATGTGGAAAATGAAGATGGGGAAAAAAATGGGAATTTGAGGCTTTGCTACCTACCTGGCCTCCCAACATGGTGCTCGGTCTGACCCAACAGGCCCCTCCGCCGCGCACGTGGGGCACCAGGCCATGCAGACCCTCTTCCCCACATGGCCGGTCCCCAGGTGCCAGAGGGACAGTGGGGACAAGCAGAGCATCTGCAGCCCGGAGAGGGTGGCAGTGCCCATGGGGTGGGTGGCCGAGCACAGGCACACTCCCATGAGCTGTGCACAGCCCGTCCTCTGGTCTCAGACCACGTGCAATTCGTGATGGGCACATGGGTCGCGGCGGTGCTCTCTTCTCCGTAGCCCACAGTACACTCATCCATAAAGTAGGAAACACTACACCCTGCAGTGCTGTTTAGTAGTGCTTTCTACTTTATGGGTGACTGCACTGTCTCTCTGTCGGTGTCCAGTGGTTGCTCTCCTCCGGTGAAGTGCTCGCTTCCGCCCGCGCAGGGCCACCTCCCGCACCCCACGTGGCCCCACCATGGGGCCACCTTCGGCGTCAGCATGGCCAGGGACGCAAATTGCAGGTCTGGTCTTGCCCCGGGGACAGAAAGCGTCTGCCAGCATCACCTCCCGCCTTGGGGACCTGTGCCAGGCATGGGGAACATCCTCATCCCTACAGCAGAGATCCTATCTTGTGCTCCCTCATCTCCCCTAAAACTCCATCCTGGGCACAAGAGACATCCTCATCTTGTCCCCATAGTGGGGAATCCACCTAATACCCAATCCTGGTCATAGGGGACAGCTTTGACTTGTCCCCAGAGGAAGGACCCCACCTCAGACCCAGTCCTGGTCATAGGAATAAGCTTTCACTTGTCCCCCAAGGGGGGACTCCACCTAATATTCTATACTGGTCATAGGAGACCACTTTGATTTGTCCCCAAAGCAGGGCACTCCACCTTAGACCCCATCCTGGTCACAGAGAACCCAGTTGCCTTGTCCCTGTTGGCGCGGACCCCACCTCAAACCCCATCATCCCGTCTCAGACCTCATCCTGAGCACAAGAGGGTGTGTTTGCTTTGCACCCAGGGGGACACCTCCACCTCAGACCCCATCCCATTCACAGAGGACCCTCTTGCCTTGTCCCCATGGGGGATATACCACCTTAAACTCTATTGTTGCCCTTCAGACCCCATCCCGGCCTCAGAGGACCACCTCGCCTGGATCCGAAGGGTGAGATCCCAACTCAGACTCCGTCATTGTCCCTCAAATCCTATCTGCATCACAGAGGCCCCCCTTGCCATGCCCTGTGGAGGAGACCCCACCTAAACAGCACTCTGGTCACAGAGGATTCCTTTGCCTTGTCCCCGTGGTGGGGAGCCCATGGTGAACTCCATCCGCACAACGGGGACGCCTTGCTTTGCCTAGTCCCCATGGTGGAGACCTCACCTGAACGCCACTCTGGTCACAGAGGACTCTTTCACATTGTCCCCGCGGCGGGGATCTTATGGTAAAACCCATTCCCACCACCCTTGAAATGTTCCTATAGGGGATTCCACCTCATCCCCCCATCATTTATGGAAGACCCGCTTGCCCCATCCCTCTGGCCCTGAGGCCACAGGAGCTCCATGGCCTGGGGTCCCCATGGGACCCCACCTTGCCCCATCTGCCAGCCACATGGAGACCCTTTTGATGCCTCCATGGCCCTTCGGGCCATGTGGTGGGAGTCATCTGGAGGTCCCCGTGCCTGAGGCCACACAGAACCCAGCCCCAATAGCCTCACCTCACCTGCCCCACCAGTCTCCATGTCCACCCGGTCCCGTCCCTGCTGCCACCGAAAACCCCCGGGTGGCACTTCTGCTTTGGGTGCTTCCCGCCTCCGCCTGCCCGCCAGCGCCACGCCTCCTCCCCCTGCACCGCCCCAGCTGCACTCCACTCCCCGGGATGGGGGGCACCCCCTTACCTGCCATCGGCCCCCAGCACCCACTGCCCCCCTCGCGGTGGGATCGGGGCTGTGGCTCCCAACACCCGAGGAGACCCCGTGCTGCTCCTCAAGTGCCACGTGGGCAACTCGGATGGGTCGCCCCATTACCAGGTTGGGGCTCGGGTGGCCCATGCTGGGTGCCGATGGCCCATGCCAGGTGCTGGTGGCCCATGCTGGGTGCCGATGGCCCATGCCAGATGCCGGTGGCCCACGCCAGGTGCCGGTGGTGCATGTTGGGTGCTGGTGTGGCAGGGTGCTGCATGGGGTGATGGTGGTGGCCAGGGAGCAATGGGCCCCTGCGGGGAGCGGGGCTGCTTTTAACCCCATCCTGCCCACGTGGCCCCGACCACAGGAAGAGCCGTAGCTGCTGAGGAGATAACGGTGCACGGTCCCACCCAGCGCCACCCCGCAGCACGACCGCAGCCGGCCCAGCCATGGGGCGAGGGGCGGCCGCCACCGAGTGCCGGAAGCGCTGGGGGCCGTTGCAGAGCAGCCGGTTACGCTCTCCTGGGTTTCGCTGCTGAGAACGACAAACATGTTTGTGCAAAAAAAAAAAAAAAGGAAAGAAAAAAAAAATTTGGTTACCGCACAGGGTAACAGTAACCAAATCCACCACCCCCATGGCTGCGTGGGGGCCAGGATGGCTGCACAGCTCCACCGTGTTCCCTCGCTCCGTCCTGGTGGTGGGACCTGCTCAGGAGTGAGACGTTCCTGGCCACAGAGAGAGCTTATGGAGGGGCCGGCAGCCGGTGGCAGGGGTCTGCAGGATTCAGGGTGCTGCCTGGTGGAAGGAGCAAAGAAGGCAGGGACACAGGTGCCAGTGGACTGTTTCTTTAGGAAACATGTTGTCCAAGAGACCTCCTAGAGCCTCTCGCCCGCTCACTGCTCTGCAACACCAGACTTCCCCCAGCCCCGGGCAGCTGTAACGGCCAACAGGGACGTGAAGCTCCCAGGAAGAAAACCGAAAACTGGGTTTGCAGGGTTTGCACGCCCAGGTCACAATGGCTGCCACTGCCTGATGGCACTGGGACTGGAACAGCTGTGGGATGCAGAGCAAGCAGGAGTTTGCATGGCCAGCACTGCATCACATGCCAGAAGCATGCCATGCTCCAGTGCCAGGTGAAGCTGCCCATTAAACTAGATTAAAAGCTATGAGCTAAATCCCCAAAAGTGGCTGTAAACAGGACTGCATCAGTCCATGCAATTGTTTTCTTGCAGCTTTGCAAAAGGCTCTTTTTTAGGCCAACGTGATTCACTCTCTACATTGATAATCTGAACGGAAATGTAAAACAAAAAAGCCTATTCGTGAGGTTTGCAGAAGGCAGGGGAAGAGCAAAGTCAAAAATAACTGAGCAGTGGCAGAGTCAGAAGTGATTTGACTTGAGCAGCACATGCGCTGATGACAGCAGGTAGAAGGGGCTTTGTTAGAGAGGGAATTGGTTGGGAAGCTCTTTCCAAACCGAGCTTGAACTGCTCAAAGAGTTTCACTGGAAAAAAAATAAACAGAAAAGGCTGCAGAGAACCCATCCACCTGCCCAGCCAGCCCTGTCCCTGCACCTCTGGCCTTCAGAGGGCTGCTCTGTCTCCCACCCTTCACTGTCTTTGTGCCTGCCTCCATCCTTCATGGTCACTGGGCTGGGGACATCATACTCCCTGCACCAGTGAGAAATTCAACAGGGAAATCTAAGTGGCCATTGGTGATGTCTCCACAGAGTCTATTTGGCAGCCGACGCAGTTCCAGCCCAGGAGAGCATCCCTCTGCCTCACCAGAGGCATGGAGCAACCAGCTCCTCACTGGCAGCAGAGGCCACCAAGTGCACGGCTGGTCCAACATGGAGCTGGGCTAGGTGCCTCCTGAAGTCCCCAAATTAGCCCTCCTGGGGATACCTGAAATGTGTGAGCATCATTTTGGGTGTGTGAGGAGGTTGTTCCTGACCCAGAGACGCCCCCCTGGAGAGAGCACCCCGTGCTGTCAGCCACTTCAGTGCCACGGGATGGTCCCCAGTGATGGTGGGTGCCATCACCAGGGGGTCAAAGTTGCACAGGGTGTAGGCAACCAGGCTTTTACAGGAGAGCTGAGGAGCCTTTTTCAGGGCAGCCAGAGGGAGCTTTGGTCCCAGAGGTGCTGCTGAGGGACTTTCCCCTGTGCTCTGGGGTCAAGGCCATATTTCTTGCAGCATGCCTTGCTCCTATGACAAGCCGTCCCCTGCTAAATACAGAGGGCTCGGAGGCAGGGGTTGAAGGCGAGAAGCCAGACCTTCATGAGAAAGGTCTATTTAAGGTTAACGACGTTGCAAAGCAAGATGAAGACGTGTTTCCTAAAGGACGCAGCTGGGAGAGACTGCGCCAGAGTGCAAGATGTCAGGGGGAGGGCGAAGCACATGGCTGGTGCCAGGGGACGCTGCAGGGACCGCAGCAGAGAAGGAGCTGTGCCCTCCCAAAATGGGGCTCTCCAGCAGAGCACTGCCCACTCGTGCTGCTGCCTGCACCCAGCCGGGTGCCGGTGTGCCGAGGAGCTGTGCGGGAGGGCCGCAGGCGCCTTCCCGGCAGGGAAGTGGGGGAGGCAACGCTTCCTCTTTCCCCCACCAGCACAAATGGGGGGACATGACATTTTGGGTGTCCCGAGATGGTTTCCTTCTGCCAGCAACAGCCACCCGCCGCCTGTGCTGCCTCTCAGAAAGGAGGAAATCAGCAGATCTGGTTCCTCAGGCTCAGACGAGGAGGCCTGAGAGTCTCCAACTGATGATGAACTTGCCACATCCCCCAGCCATTGGTTAATTTTACTGACCAGCAAACGAGGCTGCGGGAATTTCTACCAGCCCTTCGCCCCCGATCGCTGGTCATGCTCTGCTTGCACACCCAGCTAAAATAGCTCCCAAAGGGCAGACACCACAGAGGCTTTTTGGAGGAGGCTGAAACGGCTGCGTTTCCTCCCCTGGGGACCTTGTGAGAGCGTGCCACCCCCAGCACTCCCAAGGCCCCTCTCTGTACCCTGCCCACATGCTCGGCATCACCTGGGGAATTGCTGATGCACCCCCAGGATGGTGGGTGCTGCTGCTCCCTGGGGGTGCAGCTCCCTGACTCGCTGCGGCTCCCTAAATGAAACCGTGTCCCACCGTGGCACCACTTCCCCGGCTCTGCCCTCCACTGCCCTTGTCTTGAGGCACCCAGATGTGGGTCAGACACCCACAGCATCACTGTGCATCCAGCGTTGCCACCCAGTTTTCGCTCTGTATTGAGCACCAAGGGTGCATCCCTGCCACCACCACCCAGGACCGAGGCTCCCCGCTGCCCGGTGGGACACAGGCTGTTGCTTTTCCAGTAACTCTCCCAGTATCGGCAAGCGCAGGGGAACGGGAGCCGGGAGCTTGGGGGCAGCAACGCCACTGGCCCCAGCCCACGGGCAGGGGGAAGGGCCCTTGTTGGGCTGTGCAGCCCAGGAGCTGCGAAAGCGCTGATATTTCTTATCGCGCCTTGCAGCAACTTCCCCTCCTTTCCTGCGGTTGCGGCGCTCGCTGCACGCAGGGGAAGTGGCGGCCAGGCCAGCTGCCTTCGGCCCTGCGCTGTGTTTAAAGGAGACGAACTCCTGCCGGCACCCTGCCTGTGGACCCAGCTCTGTGCCCGGGGCAGGCAGCTGCCTGCTGCCCAGCCATGCCTATGTGGCTCCCATCCATGCAGCACCTCATGCACCTCAGAGCTGTGCTGAAGGAGGAGGAGGAATGGGGTGGTCTCACCCAAAGCCTCCCTGAGCCCCCTCCGCTGCCCTGGGGCAAGTGGGAGAAAGGGGTCTGCTAGCCACTGGGTCCACAGCCCCAGTGGCACAGACAGCCAGTAGCATCTCCTGGCTGTCATTCTGTTGGACCCCAACAGAGCCAGAGTGCCTCAGTCATGTCACTGTTAACACTGAAGCCTAACAACTGTGTTCCCAACACAAGTCACCACCATATCCCTTCTGAGAACAGGGGACAGAGACACAGGGAAGGGCACAGCTCGCCCGGCTTTGTAGCACAAGGGGTGACCTCAAAGACGACCCCTGGGACAGAGGGCTCTGACCTGGTGGGGAGAGGGCACAGGGAGGGCTGCTGCTGCACCGAAATGATGAGGGGTGCCAAAACCAGCTCCTGAGAGCTTTTTGGGTGGGCAGAGCATTGTTTGCCGCTGTCCTGCCAGGCACAACAGGGCACAAGGAAGAACTGTAGCACCTATGGCATGGACGAGCACCCACCTGTGCACCCAAAAGAGAGGGGCTGCCGTGCCCGCAGGGCTGGGCGCGGGGTGCGACCCATCGGGCCGAGCCACGTTTCACCACTGGGCACCAGGATGTCAGCACCCGGTGGGATGCTGGGGTGGGCTCCCCGTGTGCTCCCAGCCTGACCCCTCTGCCCGCACCCTGCCTGTCCCCCTGGGAAGCACCGCTGCCAGCAGGGCCGGGGTCGGAGTCAGGCCGTTAAAAGTGAGTCAACTAGAAACTGCCGGGTGAAACAGGCGGCGAGCGGGAGGCAAATGAGAGCGCGAAGGGAAACCTCAAAAAGCCGAAGTGACGCGCCAGGGCGGGCGCGGGGGGACACACGGGTTAACGCAGGCGCCTCGCTTTGCCCATATATAGACAAATCATGGCCCGTCTGCGCCAATGACGGGCGCGGGACCGTTGGGCTGGCGCCAGCAGGGCACAAAGTGCCCTGTCATTTTCCATGTCACCTGCTGCAACCGGCCTCACAGGTGGGGGAAGGGGAGGCCACGGGTCAGGGGCCCCAGCCCCCCCAGAGAGGTCTGCCACGGCACCCGGTGCTGCACGGCAGAGGCACAGATGCGCAGATGTGCGACTCCCATTTTCCCCTTTCCTGCCTTAATCCAAGGGTTGCGCAACCTCCTGGGGTGCTCTTCGTCAGGATGGGCCCATTTAGGGTGGAGGATGCTCTGGGACGGAGCCCAGCAGCAATGCCGGGAAGGAGGGATGACAGCTGCCCTGCCAGGCTGTGGACCTCTTGGGGCAGTATGGGCTCAGGAGATGCAGGGCTGAACTCTGTGGAGAGAGTCCCTCCTTTCCCAGCAGTCCCTGCCCCCCCCCAGGACAAGGTGAAGGAAGAGCTGAGCATCTCCAAGGTCCAGAGACCCTGAGGAGGGGGCACAGGCACCCAGGGCTGCCAGGAAGCATCTCCCCAAACCTGGCATTGACAGCACGTTTCCAGACCGGCCAGGTGATGCTGGGAGAGCAGTATCAAAGCTCACAGCCTGGCCAAGGGACTGGATCCTGTGGTGACCAGAGTGTGCTCACACCCTGCCCTGTACCATGCACCTGGGCTTTTTGGGGACCCACTGAAGGACATGCAACATCCTCATCCAGCATGTGTCCCAGGGCTCTGTTTGGGCACTCAATGGCTCTTCTACAACTGCCTGCACAGAAGGACCATTCCCTCAGGGGGAAAAAAGCCCCTTCCAGCCCAGCGCCTGCTTTGGGCAGAGTTTGGGTGATGTACATCTGGTCAGGAGGAGGAAGGACAAGTGCCACCTGGGATGCAGCAGGAGGCCCAGGGGAGCTGGGGATGGGGTAGATAGTGTCAGGTTCTCAAATCCCTCCTGTGACTTCAGCTGTGGCCTTGCTTTGCCATTTGCCCTAAGGAAACATGCCCTCAGCCCTGCAAGCGACCTCCACCATCAGGGTGAGATCCCACTCTGCCCCACCAACCTTTGGCATCTCCCCTTCCTATGATGCAAAGCTGCAGGACCAGGCCAGAGAGGTGAGAGGTCCCAGCCAAAAGGAGGTTTGGGACCCTCCATCAGCTTGTTGTGTCCCCGCAGCCACCAAAACCCCAACTCTGTTGGCAGACAAGTGGGTTTAGAGGTATCCACCATGAAGCAGCTTAGGGTTTCTTTGCATACAGCACTGAGCTTGCAAGGGGTGACAGTACTATCTTCATGTGCTCTTTGCAGGCCTACTTCAGGAAAAGAGCTGCCTGCACCTCCAAAACCTGCACCCATCTCCTCTGCAGCCCGTCCAAGCAGCTGTCACTGAAAGCTGGCCCTCTTCTCCCCACCACATCAGACACACTCGGGTGCCTCGGTGGCTTCTCCCACGGGCTCTGACGCAGAGGTGACAGGCAGGATGGGCCACCCGTTGATGGCATGCACCATGGCTTTGCCATCCTCGCTCCAGCAGTGTTTCACCTCAGCCATGAGCAGGCAGCATCGGTACCCAGAGGACAACCCAGGTCATCTTCCCCTGTACCTCTACCCTGCTATGTTCTCCTCGGCCAGTTTCCAAGGAGAACAGTTTTAAGCTGGAGTTTGTTTGGGTTTCTTTTCCCCCTGGCACCTACCACCAAAGGTCTCCGCACCCATGCGGTAACCACTCCCCCCAAGGTGCACAGGGACAGCTGAGAGGTAGCTGGGAAAGTCCAAGTCTGCATGCTGGAAGGCAGTGAGGCAGCAAGTGAAAGTGGTTTTAGGGTGAAGCAGGCCTGATGCTGCTGCAGGCAGCCCCAGGCAGCACCTATGCCGACTGGCCTTCGCACCAGCACAGAAGTGACAACGGGGGAGGATGCCATGGCATCCATGGGAGCAAAACTGGGGGGGCTCACCCCACCTCAGCCACACTCCCCGTGGGCTGGAGCCCAACATGCTCTAACACACATCCTCCTTCTGAAGCCTAGCTTGCCCAAGCTGCCAGACAAAGGCCGACGTGAGCTGCTTTCATCCCCAGGCAGCGGGGAGCAGCACGCGTGGGCAGGTCCCCATCCCCAGGGTGGCATGCGGAGGGGCCCCCGCACAGGTGGGGACGGCTCGGCCGGGCATTTCCCAGCACCATCGGCAGCTGCTTCACATAGAAACACCATGTGCTCTGCGGTTTTGGAAAGTCACTTTTCTCGCCCGGAGGGAGAGCCAGGGTATCAGTTCTCAAAACCTGCACAAAGAAATCCACTGGCTCGTGCTTCCTGCCTGCGCTGCCGGGGGCTGCCCCAGGCCCCCCCACCGCCTGAGGGCTGCCAGGCTGCTTCGGAAGCCAAACCTGCAGGATTTTCAGGCCTGGCTGAAATATTTTAGCGTCATTTGGTGCAGGGGGAGGAGCCGTCTTAAATTGACTCAGATCTACAGCTCCCTGCCCAGTTGACGCTTTCTCTCCCGATTACAGCCCGGGCTGCTGCCGCACATTTTTCCTCCAATTTCTTCAACGTGAGAGCTTCCTGCCCTACTTTTCTCAGCAAATAAAGCTCCACATGTGTTTGGTTTTTGCTGCTACAAAACCCTGGCAACTCTGGGGCTGCAGTCTAACTGAAATGCTCATTTCAGGTGCTTTACAGAGGTCCAACACTCAGCTCCAGCAGCCTGGGAGCAATGAATCACTTGGGCGGCGTGGGCTGTGAGATGCACGTGTGGGCGAGCGAGCAAGCTCGCAGGGAAGAGGCTCACCAAGCCAGCCCACTTAGAGGCACCAGGTTATTGGAAGCACTGCGAGCTGCTGCAGGCAGAGGAGGTGCAGCTTGTTCTGAAAGACCATCGGCATTCAGCCTTTTGCCTCGCTGTTCTGGCTCTGCTGCACTTGCACTGCAGCCCCCGCCAGTCTTAACTTTTTATAACCTGGAGCGGTTGCACTTCCTCGGAAGAGGTGAGGTTCCTCAAGGCCCCCTCACCTTCTCCAAGAGGCACAGCGACAACACACACTGCGCCATAGGACAATTTCCTAAGCAAAATTCCCAGCCCTGGGCAGTGACTGTGGTACTGCAAGACTGCAGCTTCCCAGGAAGGGAGACTCACACCTGGAGCTCAGCCAAACAAGCCCACCCTGCCCGGGGTGCTGTGCAGAGCCCTCTTGTCACCTCCTCTGCACTGTGGGGCCAGGGAACAAAGTGATCTGGAACAGGGAAAGGGGTCCTGATGTGCCTCAAACATTGGAGCAGCTCCAGCATGGCCAACCCCATCCCTGGAACCAGGGAAGGGGGATACAACCTGGGAAGCTAGTAGGGAGTAAAGGCACTGTGAAATACAGCAGAAGATGGAGACATGTCTTGGGTCTCTCTTACTCAGGTCCATCTCCAGCAGCTTCACCCCAGCCCATCACCATGCTCCAGCACCACTCCACAAAGCCGTGCTGCCACCTTGTGGCATTTGAAGGGTGAGGCTTCGAGGGCTGGGCATGGCCAGGGACAGTTGATCTCTATCATCACCAACATCCTTCCAACCTGCCTGGAGCCAAAACCTCACTCCCCAGACCCATCTCCCTCCAGCTGGAGAAAGAGCTGCCCATCTCACCCTCCTTGACTCCCTTCATTCTGAACCTTGTTAGCTCTCGTCAACCTCATACAACTGCCCAGACAGTGCTGGCTGCAAGCTTTCCTAGACAATTCTGCAGGGGATGAACGTACACCAGGGGATCCCAGCTCACCCGGTGCCTCTCACGGCACAGCTGGTCTGAAATTGCCCTCCAGGGCCCAGAGGTCCATGCCCAAAATGTCTAAACCTGAGCATCTGGTGAAGTCATGCCCTGGGCTGCCGAGACAGTTGCAGCTCTCTCCCACAGACCTGACCTACCGGGCATTTCCAAGGTACATCTGCCCAGTCTCTGCAACTAAGCAAGCCTGGAGGTTAATTATCGGGTAACTCAAGTGCTTTGGATGTTCACCAGGAATGCGTGAAAATCATGGTCAACTCCCTCCTCTGCCCGAGGACATGAACCTGCTGCTCCATCTTCCCAAGAGGAGGTTCTAACCCTCAGGTCAGGGGCTGAAGCACTCTCAGCTCTTCCCACAAAAGGTGATCTGCACCTGGAGGCATCTGCTGGAGCCCAGAGCCCACCACCAACTTGACTTGGTTCTCATCTGCACTGAGCAAATACTCTTGACTTCAGCATCATGTCTGCAAGTCCCCAAGAGAAACATGGTTTAAGACATCTTTCTCTGCAGGGTTTAATCTCAACAGCCCCCCTGTGCTCGCAGCAGTCTTCTCCAGCCACACATCTGCTCCAGAACCCCACAGGAAGCCATACTCTGGCTGACCTGTAGTGCTTGGGACATTTTTGGGGCCAGCTCTACAAACCAGAGCAGGACAGAAAGCACGTCGCCTCCACACTCCTGACAGCATCACTCCCCAACAGCAACCCGTTCCCTTTGCTGCAGCTGCTTTCATCCCAGATCAAATGCAATTTTCAGGTTGTATTGGTTTTCCACTATTTGTCTACAGAAAACAAAAATTGAGTTTTCCCAGCTACAGGATTATCTCAGGAAAAAAAAAAAAAAATTGTTATTTCACAGAGCTACTGATCTAGGACTCTGCCCTTGGACAAGACACTTTTGTGATCAGTGGCTGTTGCTGAACTGGAACAAAACAAATTAAGCAAGAGCCATCAGCTAAGAGACTAAATCCTGCAGGAGCCCACGCAATGCAGACACTATCCAAGCTGACATTCAAAACAGCCAGACCTCTACAGGTATTTCCACCCCTGCTTGTCCATCCCTCCCCCCTGCAAGGCCTGGTGCTGCCTCCCAACCACACCAGCAATGGGCTCACCTTGCTCTGCCTGCCCTGGAGGCCAGCAACGGCCAGTTGAAGGTCCTTCAACCCTGCTTCCACGTCCCTTGTACAGGACCATGCAGGCCCAGGGCACCATGACCTCCACATGACGTACTTAACATCGTCTTACCGATTGCATCCAGCCACGAGCTGTAAGGCACGAATCGCTAGTTTGCTTGTTCCTACAGCGAAGGACACCCCAATTCAGTCAGGGCAGGATCATCCTCTCAAGGCAGGAATGTGGTCCGTGGCTTAATTGATGGCAATCCTAGGCTCCAGACAGTCTGGCAGGCGGCGGACTGAGTGCAAAACCCCTCACCATACCATCCACTCCCTGCAGCAGGTGAAACTAGTAACAGAGTATACAGATGGACTCAACTCTGACCAAGCAGTATGTTTTATTGAAATATTTACACAGCTATATCCCAGCCCCCCTCTTTTCCACACCAAATGTAAAAAATCTTGTGCACCACCATTAAACACTGCTTTCCCAGACCTACTCACACCCCACTGCCTTGTCAAGGCTCAAAAAAGATGTCTATGGTCTTTGTGGGCAGAACGTGTTATGGCAGAGTCCAGAGATACTGAGCGAGAAGAGCCGAGACAGGAAGATCCCTCGGAGTCCAGGCTCACTTTCCCATATGCTGAAGCAAAAAAGTTTCAGAGGAGTGCCCTGCGTGCCTGCAGCCTGTCCGAATGCAGCACCAGGGACTCCTCCAGGCAGCACAAGAGCCCCTTAGGTTTTTATAGCTGTGTCTCGGGACTTGTAAGCCACACCACGGCTCTTCAGCTCTCGGACAATCCCTGCAGCAAGGAGACAAACACACTTCAGTATTCTCTACAGATGAGGAGCCCTGAAAAAATCTGGTTGCTCTGTCATGTAGCCTTCATTGCAGAGATCAAGAACTGGACATCTTCATTTCTTCTAACAGAACTGTTAATGTTCCCTCTTCTAGTTTAGATGCCTAGATAGAGATCCCAAACACCAGCTCTTTCTTTGCCTTGGGGAAGGATCAGGTAGAGATTTTATTTGCATTATTTCCTACCTGAAAATGTTTGATTATGACTGTACTGAACAGGTCAAGCTCTTAAGGTTACTTCTTAAATCTTTCAGTCACTTCTGTGACCTGCCTGCATGCATGTCCCACCTTCTCAGTAACCCCTTAAGGACAGGGATAGCAAGAAGAGCACCATGGCATTCAGCATGGCTCTCGCCAGCGCCACGCACCAAGGGACAGCCAAATGACAGCTTGCAAGGCCCACGAGTGCAGCCTGCTGGTTAGTGCACTCCCCAGTCCTCTGGCTCCTCCCCATGATGTGAGGATGGGCTGAGTGAGGCCAAAGACAGCATCTCCCACCTGTACTCCCTCCACCTGCTGCCCTGTGCTCCCTGCCTGCAGCTGCATCGAGTTCACACCATCATCTCCTGCACTCTGGTTATTTCGGATGTGTCCAGAACTGTGCCAGAAGGCTTTGGCTTCAAGCCTCATGATGTTCAAGCTCCTTCCCAATGCAGATGGCAGAGCTCAGGTCAGAAGTAAGGAGCCTGGGATTCCAGACACAAGCACAGCTTTCACCCTGGGGATACGGGATTGCAGCACTCCTGGGAAGGGGTACAGGTTAGGGGTCTGCTCCAGGGCTACATGCAGGGCAGGGGTTCTCAGCTAGGCAGATGATGCAGTTTCTGCATTACAGAGATAAGGCTAAGCTTCTACAACCTCTGCTCCATTTATAAATGCACAAAACCCACCTTAATGTAAGACCTCAGCGCAGGATGATGATGGAAAGGGATATCTGCTTACCAAGACTGCCATAACAACACCCTGTCCTGCAAAACGCTTTTCTATGGGCAAACCTTTGCGTTTTCCTGCAGCTGAACAGTTTGAAGTGCACCCACTTTCTGGAGTCACCCTTTAATCACAGTTTATCCCTCTGATAGCCTGCCTGGTATCACAGGTTTTAGTCAGCAGCATCTTCAATATCAACTTCTGGCAGGCACGGTGCTGAATGACTGCAGGTAGAAAACCTGTCTGCAGAACTCTGAAACCATCCTCCTGATCAGCATCTCTGTCTTACAGTTACCTTGGCAACCCCTTCACCCACACAGCGTGTGCTCCATTCACAACAGACAGTGTTCACTGAACCCCCAAATCCTTATTTCATCACACAGGTACAGCACAACGCACTGCCCGGTTTGTTACCTAGGAAACAGCTACAGCCTCAACACCTAACGGGCAGAATAATCCCTCAGCTTCCATCTGTACAGGAGCCTCCCCTTAACACAAGCTGGCAGTATTACCTTGGGGCAGGCGGCCGGTCACAGACACTGCATAGACACCCGGCTTGAAGTTACCTGGGGGAAAGAAAACACTGAGTTACCCTGCATGGCAGCAGCCAGGCAGGCAAGCATCTCTGCCAGCCTCCGCCTACACAGATGCCCCCTCTGCAGCCCAAACAGCAACACCCACTGCCCCAGAGCAGGGTTTGCTGGAGAAAAGGGATCTCTGGCTCCCAAACCAGCTGGGAAAAACCACTCACTGATACGCTGCCACTTGGAGACCCAGCTGTCCTCAGGGCTCATCATCGCGATGATCCTGCAGGAGGGATGCGAGTGAGGAGACGTGTCCTGGCCAGGTGACACCGCAGTGCCATCACGGGGTCCCCAGGCACCCCGGGCCCCACTCACCCGTCGAAGGAGGAGCTGGTGCAGTCGTAGACCATCTCCCGGTTGCCCTTCATCTGCAGGTAGGCATCGCAGTTGTCGCAGCCGTCGTACTCGAACTGGTCGATGGTCTGAGGGGTACAGAGGCGTCAGCGCGGGGCCGGGGGAGGAAGGACGGGGCCCAGCAGGGACCGAGGGGCCCAGCAGGGACCGAGGCTCCCGCAGGGGGGAGGGAG